>MU761272.1:41607-63590 GCA_026770625.1 Nicotiana glauca | reverse complement strand
AATATTGGATCGAAGTTTTCCGGCCAAAACACAAAATCATCCAAATAACCCCAAATTTATACCCTAGGTTCCTTACCTCCTTCTCTTTCCGTATCCAGCATCAGTTCCCCTCAAATCACAACCAAACTCCTCGAATCTTGAATCGAAAATCCGGTAGAACCCTAGGCATTTATGTTGTTCGATTTTCGCCTGATTACTTGAATCTGATATTAGATTCGAGTCACGAAACAATGTTTCGTTTGTTCTTTGAGAAGAACAAATGCTTAACATTGTTCCGAGGCTCGAATCGAGTAGTCAATCTTCGTTCCAGCTTTGCATAGGTGAGTCTCTACTATTTCCTTAATTAGTTTGAATATAATCTTCTTTTATTCCTGTTAATTTGTTCATTATGCTCTTTTTCTTCTTTCTTTTTTGGTAGTAATTAGTACTGATTTTGTTATTTGAATTTTTGTTTTTGATTCCTCTTCTGTGCTTACTGATAGTAGTTTTAGAATTCATAAATTAGTGTCGTTGATTACCTGTTGAATTCTCGATTGTTTGTTAGTTAATCATAGATTGTTGACTGAAAATTTATTGGGATCTCAATTGTTTAATGGTTTACTGCCTATTAGTTCAAAGTTACATATCAATTAGAGTTAAATTTTAGTTTTTTTTTGATTGGTTATAGCTGATTTAGACTCATTAGGATTAATTATAGTGAGTTCTAACTAGTACAAAGGGGTTTGGGTTTGGTTAGTAATTTCAGCGGGTCTTCAAGGGTATACAGTTTGTTAAGGATCAGTAATTCTAGAACTCAAACAAGGGTAGTTTAGGTTTTTCATAGCTAAAAGAACACCCTAGGGCTTTCTAAAAGGGGGCCTTAATGTAAGTTTCTGCATTTGTAATGCAGTAACTTGGGCAACAAGCTACAATTTTGGGATTAATAAGTAATTTCTGAAAATAAAAAGGGGAAAAAATGAGTAAAACTCTTCTAGAACATTCTACCCCATTTCTTGCCTATAAAAGGCATCCCTAGTGCCTTGATTAGCGAGTTTAGAAGTCTGAAAAAATTCCCAAAAAACTTTCCAGCTTAATATTCTCCCCAAAAATCCTCTTCTTAATAGTTGAAACTCAAATTTGAATTTCAAAAAAATCAAAAGGAGTTCAAATTTGAATTCCTATAGTTTAAACTTTCATTTTTAGATCTTAACTCCTGAAAAATCCAAAAACATACAAAAACACAATAGAAAAATCCAAAAAAAATACTATTACATTGAAATCCCAGCTAGTTAATTTGAATCACCAGTGTTTTAGACTCAATTACAAGTCATTTGGAGTTCTATTCAAGCTATTTTGAGTGTTTCTAGTTACTGAGGCTTTTCCTGAAGTTTACTATTTCATTCGGGGTCTATTTGATTCCAATTTGGGTCAGTTTTGGGTATATTTGGGCTCTTTGGTTGATTTCAAGTTGAAACTGGCTTATTCAGTCAGTTTTTGGGTCTATTTGCTGGTATTTTTTCATTGCTAATTTTGCTGGATTCCGAGCTAATTCCTGGGCTGTTGTTGATTTCTGCCCATTACTACTGTTTGAACCGTTGAACATCAGCTAATTATCACTTGCTGCTAACTTCCTCTTGTTCTTTGTTCATTGAAATCCAGGTACACTCTTCAAATTCACCTTGATGTAATCTCAAAATTGGAATGAAATGAAGTATTTCAAATTTATGCTCACCTGAATGTTTGTAACTGTAGGCAGCCCAACAATGTGTATTTGTTCAATTTTAGTTTGTTTGAATTGTGTTGCACTAGAAATTGTTGAATTAGGATTGTTTGGATTGACTTGAACGATTTAGATTTGTAATGGACTGTTCTGGACGGTTTAAATTTGTAGTTGTCTAATTGCAATTTCAAGCTAGTTAAGACTTGTTTTAGTTTAGCATATCTCCTGTTGGAAATGATAAAACAAAAACAATTGAGATTGCCGTTTGCTTGTGGAATCAGTATGTTTAAAGTGTGCTAGCCATGTCAAGTTTAAGTTCAGATTGAATGCATGCTTAAAGCAGATTCATATTACCATAATTAGTAGTTGGTTCAGTGATATAAACGACTAGTCTATTTGTATTAGTAAAGTAAGCGTTCCAAATTTGTTATTCACCTTAGTATTATCTGAAAACTTATCAAAAGGCAAGAAGGTAAAATAATTGAAATATGACCTTAAAGTTCAAATGAGCATCATCCAGTTTAGATTGAGTAATTGTGTATTGCTTTTCCTTGTTATATTTTTCAAAACGTTTGGACTCCTTTGTGTTGGTTCAGTAAGCATTTGGTCTAATTCGGTTGGTTTGGGCGATCGGTCCACCCAGGAGACTTTGGCCTTTGATATTTAAATAGACGGCCCAGGTCTTTATATAATTATCCATCCATTTAGACCTAGTCCCGGCTTGTAACTGGCTTCCCTCCATGCTTATTTGAATGGTGATTCTTCTACATGAGCTGTGTTTAAGGCCCAAATGGATAAAGGTCTGAATTTTTGGCAAGTTCAGGGACCTCACATATGAGAACATCTTCAACAATCTAATTAATTAGGCCCTTGTATTTTTTAGATACAAATCTTTAGTTTGCTCCTCACGAATTGATGGTTTATAGTTCTGGGCCAAATCTTTAAGGCCCAAGAATTTGCTATAAGTCAAAACCCTTTAAAGATTGTATAGGAATATGGGGATTAATTCGCAAATATAAATTTGGGTTTCAAATTAGGTAGCGGGTTCAAATTAAGAGGGTCCGCCCTTTTGTTTGAATTCGGACTCAAACTCGAGGCCCGAATTTATAAATGTAAATTAATTAGGCCCTTTTAGAGACAAAACAAAAGAAATAGAAGTCTTAGTTTGCGTTAGGTTGGCCTTTAAACAATAAAAATGAGATGAGCCTCGCCGAACAAAATGCATAAATTACGGGGCCCTCATTAAATGCTTCATTAAAAAATACTTAGAATTTGGGGCATGCCGTCTAGCGAATTTCACGGCCTCCCACAAAGATAATAACCCGATAGTCACTTTAGGCGCGCTTTTAATAATTTTACCTTTTAAATACGGGTGTGCATTTCATGCAACCCAAATCCAAATCCTAAAACGTTGAATAAAATGTGTTTTGGATTGCGGGTGCATTTCATGTGACATGATCCAAAGACATGTTTTAAACAACGTTCAATCTTTCGTAAAAAATATTAAAAGCGGCAGATAATTATAAAATTGCACTATAGGTTGGAATATGTATAAAAATTAGATTTTAGGCATTTATAATAATTTAAGCGACCGTGCTAGAACCACGAGATCCGGAGGTGCCTAACATCTTCCCTCGGGTCAACAGAATTCCTTACATAGAATTTCTGGTTCGCAGACTCCAATTTGGGAGTCGACAGTTTTCCTCGATTTGGGATTTATGTTAAACCGGTGACTTGGGACATCAAAAGCCAATCATATCCCAAGTGGCGACTCTAAAGATAAATAAATAATCCCATTTCGAATAATGTCACTTTAAATGGAAAAACTCCCTTATATATTTTATCCTTCGAGGTAGGTGTGTAAAAGTCTTTTGGTGGGAAAATATTTTTGGGGGAAGGTCTCATGTGAGGGAAGGTTCTTCCAATTCTTCTTTTTTATTCCCAATTTTCTTTTTATCTCTTTTCTTTTTTTTATTAAAATATCCTAATATATATATATATATATATATAAAATTATACTAACTATAAAAATTATAAAAGCTACTTAATCCTAAATTAAAAGAAAAAAATCAATAAAAAGGAAAGGTGTAAAAATGATGCATTTTTTTTTTGTGATTTTTAATTTTTATAAAAAAAGTAACTATTAATTAATCCTAAAAATGTAAAAATAAGGCCTGAATGTCATGCGTGATATTTTTGTATTTTTCAATTAATAAAAATCTACAAAATTCCTAAAAATGGAAAATAAGTAAGAAAATCTATTTTCTTGGGATTTTTCACCGGAGTATTTCATATAGGGCAAAAATCACGTGCTTACAATTGTCCCTCTTTGCTCGGAAACATGAAGAGTTTTCGGGCAAAGATAAAGTGAGCAATGTGAGGGAGTTTTGCCCATTTGAACTCCATGAGAAGCATTTTTTGAAAGAGTCTGACCGAACCTTGCTTCAGAGGTTGTCTACATATCCTTGGCTATAAAAGGAATCAGGTTAGTGTAGTTCTGGAATGAGGCGATGGAGTACCGAGGTTGAGAGCCGAGTGAGGTGCCGTCGAGGTTCCGATCCGCAGTCCCGTTTATTACATCAAAATCAAAATTAAAAAGACTAACTAAGCCTATCAGCTACGAGTTACAAGATTCCTATCTATAAATCTTTTGAAGCTTGATCTTGAGTCTTAGCTGGTTCTTGCTGTGGACTCCGATCTGAATCTTGATGCTCGTCAGTTGTAGGTGCTGGTTCTTTCTTTAGCTTGGATCAAAGCGGGACATGCGAAGTTTGTGACTTCGATCAAATTTTGAGCAGTCTGTGTCCTTCTCCTCTTTAGCACTTTGAGTTCACTTCTTTTTTTGTTTTTTCTTCTTTTCTTGATTCTGAATTGAGACTCATTCGATTGGTCATCTCGCACCCTGTGTCTTGAGATCGACCTGCGTAAGATACCAAAACAAAAAAAACGAACGAAATTTTTCTGCCCCAGTTTTCACTAGGGAAAATTTCGTGAGTTAGTTGTGACACATATCTAAGCAATCAAATCAGGATTGCGTACGGAGATCCTCGATTTTTTTTTTTTGGATTTGGGAAGAACAAGCTCCTCGATTTTTTGGCCGGGATTTGGAAAGAAAAAAGCTTCTCGGTTTTTGGCCGGAATTTGGAAAGAAAAAGCTCATCGATCAGGGATTTAGAAAGAAAAAGCTCCTCGGTTTTTTGGCCGGGAGATCCTCGGTTTTTTGGCCGGGATTTAGAAAGAAAAAGCTCCTCGGTTTTTTGGCCGGGATTTGGAAAGAAAAAGCTCTTCGGTTTTTTGGCCGGGATTTGGAAAGAAAAATCTCCTCAGTTTTTTCGCCGGGAGATCCTTGGTTTTTTTGCCGGAATTTGGAAAGAAAAAGCTCCTCGATTTTTTGGCCGGGTGATCCTCGGTTTTTTGGCCGGGTGATCCTCGGAAAAGCTCCTCGGTTTTTGGACGGGAGATCCTCGGTTTTTTTGCCGGGATTTGGAAAGAAAAAGCTCCGCGGTTTTTTGGTCGGGATTTGGAAAGAAAAAGCTCCTCGGTTTTTTGGCCAGGGAGATCCTCGGTTTTTTGGCCGGGATTTGGAAAGAAAAAGCTCCTCGGTTTTTTGACCGGGATTTTCTCGATTTTTTGGCCGGAAAATTTCGATCTAAAGTTCGAAGTGTTTGGCTAGGATTTGGGAGAAACGATTTTGGGGGTTGGAAAGAGGAGGAAAAGAGGAGTTTGTGGTGAAAATTTTGGGGTAATTTGGGACATCGCCGCCGGCGAAGGCGATTTCCCGGCCGGCGGAGATACGGCGGAGGCACGGCGGGGTAACGGTGATGTTACACCGGCGGCTGGAGATGGGGCGGGATACGAGGAAGGTAAAGAGTGTCTAGGGTTAATGGGGTTTTTTAGGACACTTTTATCAAAACATTAGCATCAAGGTGAGACGGTTGAGATTACTCGACGCCAAAACGGCGTCGCTTTGATAACCTGGGGGCTGGACCGGGTGGGGAGACGAATTTGAGCCTGGGTATTTTTAGGAATTGGGTCCTGATTTTTGGCCCAAAAGACTGGGCAGCCTGTTTTCTTTCTTTTATTTTATTGGTTTTTTTCTTTTCTTCTCTTTATTTGTTTATATATTTTTTAGATTTTTGTTAAATATAAAATTAAAAATAAAAGACTTGATTTAACTCTAACACTAAATCAATTTATTTTCACAGATTAGCTAACTCCTAATTTAAAAAGACAACTAAGACAAAATTCAAAATTAAATGTCAAAAAAGACTAATTTGGTTATTTTCTTCCATTTTTGACTAACTAAAATATAAAATTGAATTCTAAATGCAAAACATGCTATTTTTGTTTTTTATGAATTATTATCAATTAAAAATGCGCACAATCAATGCAAATAAACACAAAATATGCGATTAATTCCTAAAAAAATCAAATAATAAAAGAAAAATGTTATTTTTATGAATTCTATAGAAATAATTCAAGCGAGGCAAAAATCACGTGCTCACAGCTGCCTCTCTTTGCTCGAAGACACGAAGGGTTTTCGGGCAAAGATAAATGAGCGCCATCAACCTTTTTTTTGTGATTTTTAATTTTTTTATAAAACAAGTAACTATCGATTAATACTAAAAATGTAAAAGTAAGACCTGAATGCCATGCGTGATATTTTGGTATTTTTCAATTAATAAAAATCTACAAAATTCCTAAAAATGGCAAATAAGTAAGAAAATCTATTTTCTTGGGATTTTTAATCGGAGTATTTCATATAGGGCAAAAATCACGTGCTTACAGCGTCTCTAGTAGTGATTCCAGATATCTGTTTGGTAGCCATCCTTGTTTTTTCCTTATTTTCAATGTGATCTTATCATCCTCCCAATTTGATGATTGTCTCATCTACCAAATTATCATGTTACCACTTAGTAGAGTCTTGTATTTTTAATAAACAGTCGCTACACCCTGGTATGTGCGGCTTTCCTAATCAAAAGACAGGAGAGCACCCCTTCTCCCGAAGTTACGGGGTCATTTTGCCGAGTTCCTTCGACATGGTTCTAGGACATCTGCACTTTAGATATTTCTCTAAGATAAAGTTTTACATTTGCACTTCAGCAAAATCACGTATTTCAAAACGAGAATCTGCTCAAGCATGAATGCTGAAGATTACCAGTTTTAATGAATTACACCCAGATTTCTGTACTTTATGAATAATTTTTGGCATTTCTCTATCTTCTCTGTTATGAGAATGGAAGAGAGACAACAAAAAGTTGAAGGTGTTCAGAATTCCATTATTGCCGTTTGAGGTGTTGAGTTCCGGTTAGACCTTTTTTTGAGTTTCTATCTTTTGAAAGGTGTTTACAGCAGGCCAAACGGGGCATATATGATTGGAATAATACAATAGATGCTTTGAAGGAAAGAGACAACCTACCTCTTTGTAGAAAATAGATGTCAGCAGGCTATTTATACTTGGGAGCAATATGCTGGATCGTCCATCTTTTCTTTTGAATTTTTTGGAGGATATGATGATGTAATTGTTATGATCCTCTCTTTTGTACTTCTATAGTACCTTCTGTGTACTTCATATTATAAATACCTTATTTTACCACACAAAAAAAGAGTTGAGGTAAGGACTTTGCAATCTTATTACTTTGCTCCGCAACCAATACAATGAACTGTCTTATAGAAACCAATTTGTTTTCCTTTATGCAGTTAATTTCACTGCCTGGTGGTAGTTGGGGACATGACAATGGCATCTTCCTGGAGGGATGATTCCAGCAAGTAACAGCAGAGTATTTGATCTAAGTAAATGAAGCGTTTGTTATGTTGTATGTAGGGTATATTTCATCCGCAATGAAGATACAAAATGTTTACAGATGCTCATACTGCATTATATACAATGTTCACAAGACCGGCGAAGTTATCCTTTAGTAGTTGAGAATCATAATGTGAGTTGGGAGAAATATTTGAGAAGTGATGCTGTGTTGAAAGGGGTTTAGCCCCTCATCGGCACCAGACTCAATTCTGTGTTTGTGTATAACATGCATCGTGAATTCAAAGTATTATTACCCGTAGAATATGCCTTTTCAGTCTATGCGTTATAATCCTTGTGTTTGTGTTTGTAATCGTGGTTGCATTATCTTGTTCTACTTATGGCTTTTAGAGATCTTATCAAAAGTTAGCTGTGTTCGAATATGTATTTTCAGTCTGTACAATGTGTTAATAATATCCTTGTGTTTTTGTAGTCTATATGTTTAAAAAGCATAGCCGAAACTCCTCTGTTGATGTAAGAATTACGACGGTAGACGCACTGAAATTTGTTCACATCATTCCTGATAAGGGGACGAGTAAAACACCTTTAGCACCTTAACTCTAACTCTCCATGGAAGAGTCGCTTCCTTCTCACTCGATAAGGGATCATTAAGCCAACACCATAGTTCGTGATGATATAAACTTAAGAAGCAATTAGTGTTTAAAAATTATGATAGTAGCTAAGATCTTCATTCTTTTTGAAGTGACACAAATCAACCTATGAAATTTGTCATACTAACCTTTGTAGTATTATGTAGAGACGGAACAAATTTTAAAAGAATTTGCAAAATATTTCATTTAAGATTTAACTTTTGGAACTGTGAGCATGGTAATTAACATTCTTTTATCCTGACTTGAAAGGATTCATCTGGAGCTTTTTCGGGTTGACTCCTATGATAGCCCAAGCAGGGACAGGGCGTCCACCCAAAAGGTGGCTGTTAAAATCTAATGCTAAGATCTTCTATGTTATTGTCTCTCTGCTCGCATATCATTCTTATATAAGAGGCTGAGGTCATGATTAATACCGTAACAAGTACTCACTCCGTTCCACAATTTATGTAAACCTGTTTGACTGGATACAAAATTTAAAAAAAAATGAACACTTTTGAAATTTGTAATACTAAACAAGTCCGAATGGGGCCCAAAGTATGTGTGGTTATAAAAGCTTCTCATTAAGAGCAGAGAAGATTAAGCAAAATTGTTATCAAATTTAGAAAGGATTCATTCTTTTTGGAACGGATAAATAGATTCACATAAACTGGAACGGAGGGAGTAACAGCTAGGATAGAGCGGTAATACTGCTGAACCAGAACATGCATAAATTAAGCAACCAAAGTAGCTTCATCTATCCAAATCGGTCCCATCCAAACAAATAGAGATCCACATTCAGAAGATATGAATAAAAACTTCATATCCTTCTCACAAACCAGAAAGAAAATAGAACAACAGAGTTCAAAAAGCCTACATATTCTGGAACAGAGAGTCCTCAGAAGCCCATCAATGGTGGAAAAAAATGGGACACCAGTACATAGGAAAAAAGAAAAATCATAGCCACATCCACAAATGCTGTCCGAGAAGGCTGATTACTCTCTTAATCAAAGGTCTCATCATCATCATCTGGGAGGGGTTGACTGGCAGCAGCAGCAAGCTCAGCCTCATGTCTGCAACAACACATCAAAGTTACAAAAATATAGGGAAGAAATGACAATCAAAATCTAAACAAATTTACTGGAAGAGAAGAGGTAAATTGGTGAAGAACTTACTGTTGTTGTGCAGCCAAGTCTATCTGTACTTCAGGAGGAGCAAGGGCAGGAGACTCCACAAAGTGCAAGTTAGGATCCCTATTAACAGAGAAATCATATTCAAAACATCATCAGAATATGATTTTAGTATGTTCTGCAGAATGGCACAATTTAGCTTTAATAGTCAAATGAAGAAAGTAAGTACCCGGCAAGTTTCCTGGCAAGGTAAAGGAAAGGCTTCTCAAAGTTGTAGTTACTCTTTGCTGATATCTCATAGTATTGCAGATTCTTCTTCCGGTGGAAAGTGACCTGCTTAGCCTTAACTTGACGGTTCTTTACATCAACCTTGTTTCCGCAAAGAACAATGGGAATATTTTCACAGACACTGATTCAACAGATGTAAATATCTCTCAGTTTGAAAACACAAACAAGTTTGAAAACACAAACCAGAGAATAAAATCAATTTAAAAAGGATGCTTAGACATACCGGCAAAGATCCCTATGCCATGTGGGGACATTCTTGTATGTCAATCGGGCTGTCACATCAAACATGATGATAGCACATTGACCGTGAATACTGCAGACAGACGGTAGCAAGTCAAGATGGAATACACACAGCATGTGACTCTTGTTTAGATAACACTTGAAAATACATAGAGATTCCATATTGTAAAAAGAACACTGAACCTTCTGCTATGCTCATTATAAAAAAGCTGTAGACCCTTACAGCTGATAAAAGAGATGCATTTAACCATACCGCAATCCACACAACATTCCACATTGGGTTCAATCAGCATGTAATACATCTCACTTTAAACTTGGAGAATGACATACTATTTATCAATCATCGGCGCAAAAAGAAAAATGGAAACCTAAGAAATACCCTAACAAGCTACTTGAGGTCCATTTTTTCCTCATAAAGTTTGTATAGGTTGATTCACTTAGCAAATAATTAGCAGTTGGAATTAAACCAAAAAGAAACAGGTTTTATTGGAGCAGTAGGTATCGCCTGACATAAAACAACAATGGAATAAGTTTTTTCAAGTACTACATACAGCATCATTGCCAATCATAGTTATATAGCAATGAGCACATAGTGTAATTAAAATGGAATGATTACTTACTAGTATCCATCCCTAAGGCCACCAAATTTCTCCTGACCAGCTGTGTCCCAGCAGTAAAACCTAATCTTGCCGCAGTTTGTGAAGAAATCCAACGGATGCACCTCCACTCCAATGGTGGCTGTTCCAAAATACAAAATTAAAATCAGTCTTACGAAGAAAAAAAGCCAAGAAATAACAACCAAGCTATGCGTCATGCAGCCAACACTTACGTTCATATTTCTTTTCGAATTCACCAGTAAGATGCCTCTTCACAAATGTAGTTTTTCCTATACAAAAAGGAAAACTTCCAAAATCAGATGAGCAATTAAAATCAATAGAAAAAACAAAACAGTTTAATCCACAAAACAATCACTCCTTTTTCAACCTAACACAAAAACTAGTTAAAAAAGCAGCTCAATAGATCTAAGACTTTCAGTAACCATACTGATTTAGAACCACATATAAACACACTCTCATTAGAGAATTCACCTATACCGAAATCAAACAAATCATTCTAATCACTGCCTAAACATACTTCAAAATAATCAAGACACAAGTACTCCTCAAAGAAAGAGAGAAAACTTACCAGTTCCACCATCGCCAACAATAACAAGTTTAAAACTGGGATAATCCACGGCTTGCTGACCTGGAAGAGCCTACACCCAAAAACGATACGCATAAATCACAAGTCATTCAGATACATAAAAAATTACCACAAAAAACCCCCACAAATCGACAAAAGAAAAAACTAAAAGCATAACATTACAAAAATAGACAACAAAACGGAACTTTTGAGCATCAAAGATAGCGTACGAACCATGTTTGTTTTGAGGAGAATACTGCGAGGGTTTTGAGAGTAATGCGGAGGATTAAGGAGGAGGGATATATATAGTTGGGAGAAAAAGGGTTTTGTAATCAGCGTTTTCTTTCACATCATAGCTTTGCCCTAACGCGATTCTTTGGACCGTTGGATCAGTCTGTTTCTCGATTCGGCGCTGCCGCACGTGAGTCTCACGTTCTTCTCCAAATTTGAATTTCAAACTACGTAAGGTTTGTTTTTTTTTTTCTTTTCCAACCGTAAGTTTGGTTGGATAGTTAAAACCATTTGTGATTATTTAAATAGCGGAAAAATTTATTTAATTAACAATTAAATAGTATTTAATAAAAATAATCATTTTAGTTGAAGTAATATATATTCTATACTGTCGAAATCGGCATGCTCGATTTCCTAGGCTCGAGGGATCGCATTGGGTTCGAGTTCTAGGTCGACGGACTAGACTCGAGCTCTAAGATGGAATGCAATGCCCGAAGATAGGATTGCGAGGAATACCGAAGTCAAGTGTGCTCGACCCTGAAATTATATCGCTACAGATTTGTAACAGAATGAGCTAGATTCATGCCACATCCCCAAGATCATGAGCAAATTCCGGAATAGGATTGTACAATTCCGTACTAGGCGATTAGATGTTGAACTTTAAAGGCATTGGACTTCAAAGACTTTAATCATTGGACTTTAAAGTCTAAGAGTGTGAATTGAAAATAGTGAGAAATAAAATGAAGGGAAATGAAAATTTAAATGAAGTGAGCTTTTGACTTGCACTTTGTCCCTTATTGGTGAGGGATAACTACATTTGTGTGCTTATATATAGAATCACTTCTTAAAGCTCTTCAAAGGAGTTGAAGAGAATAAACCCTCGCGCCGTCGTCGTCGCTCGCTTCGGTTTCGGCTTCGGATTTGTCAAATGATCGATAAGATTATTTTTGGGAAAAATTTGTTTAATTAATTATTTAATAATTAATTAAATGCCAGATCACTGCTGAAGATTCAGAAGGATAGTCTGACTGCGGTCCTAGCGTAATCGCGGTAGGACCGCGCCAGAACACTGGTGCAGATTCAGAAGGTTAGTCTGGCCGCGGTCCTGGCGTAACCGCGGTAGGACCGCGGCAGGACGCGTAAACTTCTGAACAGAACCTTTTCTAGAACCAACATCACACCTCTTCCAATAATTGCATATAAATTTTGAGGCATGACTTCGTTTTAAACACACAAACAACATTACAGAACTTCCTTCTTTCTGAAAATACTGCATTCTAATTCGCATTCTCTCTCTCACAAATTCGTAAGTGTGATTTTACTCTATTCTTTGAGTTTGTTGGTATCCTGTAGTTTGTATTGCCACTGTTGCAGGAAGGTTTATTCCATTTCATCCTGGGAGGATTTAATCCATTACCTTGGCAATGTGAGGGGGTTAAAATTCCTTAAGGACGCACAAGCAAATTGTGGACTCAGAATATTTCTTAATCTTTACTATTTTTCCAGTTTCTTTTATTCTTCTAATAGTTTTCTAATTTTGTGTTTTAACACAGTAGCGCTTCACAAGCTTAAGGAATTTTAATACTAATGTTTCTGTGTTGAAATATACATATTAAACTATTATTTATATTTTGTATACTGGTTTGGAGACTAAAGCCTTCGTGCTTTCTACTCCAATAATTATTTTGTCCGATTTAAAGTATATCAAAACTTTATCGGAATAATAAACATACGGATTTGAAGTATATAGAAAACTTCACCATTGTTACGTGTTGTATGTTTGGTTTGGTATTCAGTTTGAAGATATCAAAACTTCACTGATTTAACAAAGTTCTGTTTTGTTTCCAACTTTACAGAAAAAATGATGAATGAAAACCAAACTAATGGAAATGTTGCGGGAACGGATCCTACTGTTACGAATGTTGCTGCCTCGTCAAGCCGTTCAACTCCTACTCATGCTATGGCACTAGCAGAAAAACCCGGAAAGTTTTTCGGTATCGACTTCAAACGCTGGCAAATGAAGATGCTCTTCTATCTTACTACGTTGAGTTTGCAGCGATTCATCAAGGAGGATCCTCCGGTCCTGGCTGAAAACACTCCAGATGACGAACGATTTGTTGTAACTGAAGCATGGAAACATTCTGATTTCTTGTGCAAAAACTACATTTTGAGTTGTTTGGAAGATAGCTTGTACAATATCTATAGTGTCATGGAAACTTCAAAAACATTATGGAATGCGCTTTAGAAAAAGTACAAGACTGAGGATGCCGGACTTAAGAAGTTCGTGGCTGCAAGGTTTTTGGATTTCAAGATGATTGACACTAGGTCGGTCATAACTCAAGTCCAAGAATTACAAGTTATTATGCATGACCTCCTTGCTGAAGGTATGGTCATAAATGAGGCCTTTCAAGTCGCCACTTTTATTGAGAAATTACCTCCGTTGTGAAAAAACTTTAAGAACTATCTAAAACACAAGCGGAAGGAGATGACACATGAAGACTTGATTGTGCGTTTGAGGATAGAAGAAGATAACAAAAATGCTGAAAAGAAGTCATGTGGAAACTCGACAATAATAAAGGCTAACATTGTTTAGGAGGCGCCACAAAATAAGAAAAGAAAGAAGGCTTCTGGACCAAAGAATTACCCAAGCAAGAAAAAATTCAAGGGTAATTGCCATAACTGTGGAAAATTTGGGCATAAGGCCGTGGATTGTCGTGCACCAAAGAGTGATAAGAAGAAGAAGAAGAATCAAGCTAACATGGTTGAAAATACTGAAGAAATAGAGGACTTGTGTGCCATGTTGTCTGAATGCAACTTGGTAGGAAATCCTAAAGAATGGTGGATAGATTCTGGAGCCACCCGCCATGTTTGTACTAACAAGGAGTTATTTTCTTTTTATGCCCCCGCAGGACCCGACGAGATAATTTTCATGGGAAATTCGTCTACAGCGAAAATTGAAGGAGTTGGCAAGATTGCATTGAAGATGACGTCAGGAAAAATAGTGACTCTAAACCAAGTTCTCCATGTTCCAGAAATTCACAAGAATCTCGTGTCTACCTCACTTCTTGTCAAGAATGGATTCAAATGTATTTTTGTTTCTAATAATATTGTACTAAGTAAGAATGATATGTATGTAGGAAAAGGTTACCTGAATGAGGGATTTTTAAAGATAAATGTAATAGTGGTTCCTATCAACAAAGTTAATGCTTCTTCTTACTTACTTGAGTCAAAACACTTTATGGCATTCGCGCTTAGGTCACGTCAACTTCAAAACATTGCGAAAAATGATAAATTTAGAAGTATTGCCAAAATTTGATTGCATTAATTCCAAATGTCAAATATGTGTAGAATCAAAATATGTTAAGCATCCTTATAAGTCTGTTGAAAGGAATTCAAGTCCTTTAGACTTAATTCACACAGATATTTGAGACATGAAGTTAACACCATCTCGCGGTAAGAAAAAGTATTTTATTACTTTTATTGACGATAGCACGAGATATTGCTATGTTTATTTACTTAATAGTAAAGATGAGGCAATTGATGCTTTCAAGCAATACAAGAGTGAAGTTGAAACACAACTAAACAAAAAGATCAAAATAAGAAGTGATAAGGGTGGCGAATATGAATCTCCTTTTGAAGAAGTATGTTTGGAAAATGGCATTATTCACCAAACAAATGCCCCTTACTCTCCATAATCTAATGGAATTGCGGAGAGAAAGAATCTAACGTTGAAAGAGATAATGAATGTGTTGTTGATAAGTTCTGGTTTACAGAACTTGTGGGGGGAAGCTATACTTACAGCTAACCGAATAAGCAACCGTGTACCTCATAGTAAAACACAGTCCATTCCCTATGAAAAATGAAAAGGAAGGAAGCCCAGCTTGAAATAATTCAAAGTGTGGGGGTGTTTAGTTAAGGTACAAGTTCCTAAACCTAAAAGGGTTAAGATAGGTCCAAAAATGGTTGATTGTGTATTTATTGGATATGTAACCAATAGCAAGGCATATCATTTTCTGGTTCATAAGTCAGAAAATCTTGAGATTCACGTTAATACGATAATAGAATCAAATAATGTTGAATTCTTTAAAACTATTTATCCGTATAAAAAGGAAAGTTAAGTGACCTACCAAAAGTCAAAATGACCTTGGGAGGAAATAACAGATAGTATGACTAATGAGGAAAATCCGAGAAGAAGTAAACGTCAACGAATATCTACTTAATTCGGTCCAGATTTTCTGACTTTCCTGCTAGAAAATGAGCCTCTTACCTTCAAAGAAGCAATGTGTTCCTCAGAAGCACAATATTGGAAAGAAGCTGTCAATAGTGAAATAGAATCCATATTGAGCAACCATACATGGGAATTGGTTGATCTTCCTCCAGGTAACAAAACATTGGGTTCTAAATGAATTTTCAAGAAGAAAATGAAAGACGATGGTACTATTGACAAATACAAGGCAAGACTTGTTGTCAAAGAATTTAGACAGCGAGAAGGTCTTGACTATTTTGACATATACTCGCCGGTAACAATAGTTACATCCATTCGGATGCTAATAGCATTAGCCGCCTTGTATGGTCTTCAAATCCATCAAATGAATGTAAAAACAACCTTCTTAAATGGTGATCTAGAGGAAAAATTTACATGAACCAACCCGAAGGGTTTGTGGTTCCGGAAAAAGAAAAGAAGGTGTGTCAACTTGTTAAGTCCCTTTATGGACTAAAACAAGCACCCAAGCAATGACATGCGAAATTTGACCAAACAATGTTGTCAAATGGCTTTAAGATTAATGAATGTAATAAATGTGTTTACATTAAGAACGTTCCAAATCATATAGTCATTGTTTGCTTATATGTTGATGATATGCTAATAATGAGCAAAGACATTGCCGACATTCAAGCTACTAAGCGTATGCTGGCTAGTAAGTTTGATATGAAAGACTTAGGAGTTGTCGATGTAATTCTAGGAATTAAAATCCAGAAGAGNGATATAGCTTGTGCAATAAGTAAACTTAGTCGATTCACAAGTAATCCAAACAAACATCACTGGGTGGCAATGAAACGAGTTATGGGATATTTGGAATATACCCAAGACTATGCTTTGCACTACAATAAATATCCTACGGTTATCGAAGGATATAGCGATGCAAATTGGATAACCGGCTCAACAGAAATAAAGTCCACAAGTGGATATATTTTTACTATTGGTAGAGGAGCAGTATCTTGGAAGTCTTCCAAACAAACGTGCATCGCTCGCTCTACAATGAAATCAGAGTTTATAGCTTTGGATAAATCCGGTGAAGAAGCTGAGTGGCTTCGAAATTTCTTAGAAGACATTCTATTCTGGCCAAAACCTTTGGCTCCTATTTGCATACATTGCGATAGTGAGGCTGCAATAGGACGGGCAGGGAGCGTTATGTATAATGGAAAGCCCCGTCATATACGACGACGACATAACACCATTAGACAACTACTTTCTAGTGGAATTATCACTATTGATTATGTAAGATCAAAGGATAATGTGGCAGATCCGCTTACAAAAGGCTTAATTAGAGAGGGATTTGAGAAATCATCTAAGGGAATGGGACTATGGCCGAGGAAAAGTCAACATGGCGGTAACTCTACCTAGAATTTTGGATGTTCCGAGATCTAGGTTCAAGGAGCTTAAACAAAGTTGTGATTGACTGGTTCAATATTGTCAAAGTAAAATCTTTGGTCCCTTCTCGTGTTGAAGACAATGTTCAGTAACAAGGATAGAACTTTACATGTTCTTTAATGATTACCTAAGTTTGATGTGGTAGTTATCAAATAGTGTCAACCTAAAGGATTACACGTTTAGGAATCATCTATGTAAATGTGAAGTGGAAGCTGCTTCAATAAGAATTCTATAAGGTCAATTCTCTACGCACTTATGAAACTAGGCGGTGTCCATGGCTGAAACGAACACAACAATGAGAACCAAAAGACGGTTAAGGATTAGTTGTGTGACATATGGTTGTCTAGGTATACATTATGGTTGTCTAGGTATACATTAAAGTTCGACGGTTCAAAGATATCAAATCTATCGATTGACCGAGTATATCCAACATATGTTCACTACGGAAAGTTCAAAGGGAAACCTACTTATCCAGATGTAATTAATCCTTACTTGCAAATCACACAGCTTTCATCTATGATCATTCTTGTTACAGCCATTCTCATTCATGTTGGGGATTGTTGGACTTTAAAGGCATTGTGCTTTAAATTCTAAGAGTGTGAATTGAAAATGGTGGGAAATAACATGGAGGAAAATGAAAATTTGAATGAAGTGAGCTTTTGACTTGCACTTTGTCCCTCATTGGTAAGGGACAACTACATTTGTGTGCTTATATATAGAATCACTTCTTAAAGCTCTTAAAAGGAGTTGAAGAAAATGAACCCTCTCGTCGTCGTCGTCGCTCGCTGGGCTCGGCTTCGGCTTCGGATTTGGATTTGGATCGATCGATAAGATTATTTTTGGGCAAAATTTATTTAATTAATTATTTAATAATTAATTAAATGCTAGATCACTGCTGAAGATTCAGAAGGATAGTCTGGCGGCGATCCTAGCATAACCGCGGTAGGACCGCGCCAGAATACTGCTATAGATTCAGAAGGCTAGTCTGGCCGAGGTCTTGGCGTAACCGCGATAGGACCGCGGCAAGATGCGTAAACTTCTGAACAGACATCTTTTCCAGAACAAATATCACACCTCTTCCAATAATTGCCTATAAATTCTGAGGCATGGCTTCGTTTTTAACACACAAAAAATATTACAGAACTTCCTTCTTTCTGAAAATACTGCATTCTAATTTGCAGTCTCTCTCTCTCAAATTCGTAAGTGTGATTTTGCTCCGTTCTTTGAGTTCGTTGGTATCCTGCAGTTTGTATTGCCATTGTTGCAAGAAGGTTTATTCCGTTTCATCCTGGGAGGATTTAATCCATTACCTTGGCAACGTGTGAGGGTGTTAAAATTTCTTAAGGACGCACAAGGAAATTATGGATTCGGAATATTTCTTAATCTTTACTGTTTTTCTAGTTTCTTTTACTCTTCTAATAGTTTTCTGATTTTGTGTTTTAACACAGTAGCGCTTCACATTAGACAGCTGTATCAAGAATATTCCTTATTGTAAATAGAAATATACCTTATTTAGGATTTTCCTATTATATAAAGGGGACTCCTATCATTTGTAAGACGATCTCATCATTGGCAAAGAATATACTATCCTACTTTTCTCTTACTGTTCATCAGAGTTATTTTTAACTGTCCTTTACATTTATTGTTCTTACTTTATTGCTCTTAGTCCATCTTGAGGTCACCAAGCTCGAGGTCACCATTGCTGAGTAACATTGGGTTGATTCACTTATTCCTTTCATTTCTACTTCATAGTTCTTGAATACTAATTGGTATTCAATTTTAGTCACGTATCTTTAAAATCACAAATCAAATTTAATTGTTACTCGTATTTTCGATAAACATATATAAATGTATTTATTAATTACTACTACTATTTTTTGCACATGCAACAAATTTCTGATTCAAAAACAGGTTGATTAGACATCTAAAAATATAATTTATTTAGGAGAATGTATAAAAGTTCTAAACACCAAGTATCATACTTTGTCGCATTTTGTTTGAATTAAGATAATACTCCAGAAATTTTGACTTTTGTTGTTGAATAAATTCTCACTAAGTGACATTAGTGTAAAGTGAATTAGACTAGCACCGTTCTAGCGTTAACCTTAAGAAGTACTACAACAACGACATACCAATGGAATCCCACGTTAATCTTAAAAAGTACTTAATCAAATTGCTTAATGGCATATTCTTAGTGATATAGCATAAGAGTATGTCCCCACCATTCATTTGCACACACGCACAAAAAAAAAAAAAAATCTAACAACAATAAGATACTCAGTATAATCTTATAAGTGGAGTCTTGGAAGAATAATGTATACACAAACCTTACTCCTATCATATAGAGATAGAAAGACTATTTCCGAAGACCCTCGGCTCAAGGACACAACAAAAAAACAGTAGATAGCAAAAAAGAATAAAGAATTTCTTGTTATTTCACTGCATATTGAAAAAACATGGAAGAAATTGTACTCTATTAATCACTACCTATTAAAAAAGAATACCACAAAAATACATGCCTTCCAAAAATTAAGATGATAAATAAATAAAGATTTTTTGATGGTAGTGCCTTGCAGTCATTAGAGCACAATATAGTGTTTCAGCCTCTAAAGAGCTTTGCAATAACATGCATATTTTCTCTGAATATTGCATGGTATTAAACTCCATTATTGTTAATAAATGCTAAAAACAGTAAACTCTGGAATGGAAACAGAAATAAAAAGTTAGTAGAAACATTATGTCAAAATAATATCTGAAAATAATTTCAGAATAAACCGAGCTCACTGAATACACAGTGTGTCCTTAAGGAAATTATTCCCCTTAAGTACCCGAGGTGCTAGAATATATCCTTCCAGGATATAACGATTTAACTCACCGGAGTGTAGGTACCAAAAATGCCGATGAACAGCGAACCACTCGGAAGGTGTAAAACACAATTGAAATTTTTGTGCAAAAGAAGAAGAAGATCAGAAAATTTAGTTAGGAAAGATTTTGGGATTCAAAGTATATTTATAGACTTGCTAGCACTGTTTCTGCTTGAAATATTGCGATGGGAATATTTCTTCTTGAAATATTGCATGAAAATGAAGTTCAAATAATTCGGGAAAGAAAACGGACCGGACCAGGTCCCGTCGCGTTGCGGATCTTGGGTTATTTCGGATTGAATTTTTGTTAATTAATTAAATAAATAATTTAAAGGAATTTTTTTCAAAAAGAGTAATCAATCAATCGATCTTTGACCAAATCCAAATCCAAACCCCAATTCAAATCTGAATCCAAATCTGAAGTCGAAGCCGAAGCCGAGTCGTGCGAGCGACGACGACGACGACGACGCGAGACTTGCCTTCTTCTTAACTCTTTAAGATCTAGGAGAAGAGCAATTGTATATAAACTCATCAAAAGTCTTTTCTTCCTCCAAAATGGGACAATGTCCCTTTGCCAAGGAGGAAAACTCAAATATTTTATTTTTCCTACAATTCTCATTCACCTTCTTTACGCTAACTCAAGCTTAGTAAATCTCATCAATCCCCCACATGAATGGGGAATGACTATAAAATAAAGGAATGCACGGACGCGTGTGTGTTTTACATTCAAGAATTAATTGCATCTGGATAAGTAGGTTTCTTTTTGAACTTTCCTTAGTGAACTTATATCGGATATACTCGATCAATTGGTAGATTTGATGTCTTTGAACCATCGAGGTTTGTTGTATACCTAAATAATATAAGTCACATAATCAACCCTTAACCATCTATAGTTCTCACGGTTGTGTTCATTTCAGCCATGAATACCGCCTGATTTATGAGTGCTTAGAGAATGGGCCTTTACTTTTATTCCCCTTGAAGCGACTTACACTTCACACACTCATAGGTGATTTCTAAATGTTTAATCCTCTAGACACACTATTTGGTCATATCCTGTCAGACTTAGAAAATCATTAAAAAGCTTTAAGCTTTATTGACTCGTCAAAAAGACTTAATGCTTTACCTCGATTTATGAACACTGTCTTCATCACGAGAATGTGTTGAGTTATTTGACAATGTTGAATCGTCACTCATAACTTTGTTTGATCTTTTTGAACCTAGCTCTTGAGATCTCCAGTCTGCTAGGTAGAGTTACCGCCATGATGACTTGTCTTAGTCCTTAACCCCATTTCATTTGATGATATTTAAACTACCTCTCTAGATAGGCCTTTTGTAAGTGGATCCGACACGTTATCTCTTGACTTTACGTAGTCAATTGTGATAACACCACTAGAGAGTAGTTATCTAATAATATTGTGTCTCCATCTTATATGACAAGATTTTTCGTTATACATAACGCTCCTTGCCCTGCCTATTGCCGCTTGACTATCATAATGTATACAGATATGTGCCAAAGGTTTGGGCCAAAATAAAATATCTTCCACGAAATTCCAGAGCCATTCAGCTTCTTCACCGGTCTTATCTAAAGCTATGAATTCAGATTCCATTGTAGAACCATTCAGCTTCTTCACTGGCCTTATCTAAACCTATGAATTCAGATTCCATTATGGAACGGACGATGCACGTTTGTTTGGTTGATTTCCAAGACACTGCTCAACCACCAATTGTGAAAATATATCCACTCGTGGATTTAATTTCAGATGATCCGCTGATCCAATTTGCATCTCTATATCCCTCGATCAAGGAGGGATATTTGTTATAATGCAAAGCATAATTTTGGGTATGTTTTAGATACCCCAAAACTCGTTTCATTTCCATCCAATGTATTTGAATGGGATTACTTGTAAACCGACTCAGTTTGCTAATAGCACATTCTATATTTGGTCGCGTATAATTCATGATATACAACAAGCTTCCCAATACTCTTGCATAGTCCAGTTGTGAGTCACTTTCACCTTCATTCTTTAGAAGTGTATAACTACCGTCAATTGGAGTCTTGACAATCTTGAAATCAAAATTGTGACGACCCAAAGGGTCATCACCTGTTTTCCTTATCCTTATCCGTGCTTCTGAGGCCTTGAAAACCTCACTTTCTATTGCCTCGATTTACGTGCACAGTTCGAGCGCATAGCCGGAAAAATTTTATGTTGAAATATGTGAAATCTGTGAAAAATTTGAAGATTTTTGATATTAATATGATTATAGTTGACTTTGGTCAACATTTTTGGTAAACGGACCCGGACCCGGACCCG
>MU761272.1:4271-29096 GCA_026770625.1 Nicotiana glauca | reverse complement strand
GTTACAATTAGTTTTGGGTCATGAACCTAATATATCCCATTTAAGAATTTTTGGATGCGCAGTATATGTGCCTGTAGCACTGCCATATTGCACCAAAATGGGTCCGCAAAGAAGGTTAGGAATATATGTTGGGTTTGCATCGCCCTCCATTATTCGCTACCTCGAACCATTGACGGGGGATTTGTTTACTGCACTATTTGCAGACTGTCGATTCGATGAGACAGTTTTTCCAAAATTAGGGGGGGAAGTTGGTGAAACCAAACGGAAAATTTTGTGAAAAATCCATCATTATCTCATCTTGATCCACGTGCCTCTATTTGTGAAAAAGAGGTACAAAAGATTATTCATTTGCAGAGAATAGCAAATCAAATGCCAGATGCATTTACGGATATGAAAAGGATAACAAAATCACATATCCCTGCGGAGAATGTTCCAATCCGTATTGATGTCCCTATTGGACAATCTTCTAGTGTCATAGCTAATGAGTCAAAAGCACGCCTGAAACGTGGCAGACCATTAGGTTCCAAAGATCGAAATCCTAGAAAAAGGAAAATAAATGATCAAAATGACACTACGAAAGAATCTCATGAAGAAATCCACGATTTAATAAATTCTGAGATTCATGAGGAATCCACTGAGCTTGAGACTCAAGAAAATAAGGAACTATCAATAAATCCAATCGATATTGAGACAAATTTAAATCGAGTGGATATAGTGGTAGATTATGTCTTTGCATATAATGTTGTATCTAGCATATGCCAGAAAGTGAGGATCTTGAACCTCAATCTGTTGGAGAATGACGACAAATACTTGATTGGCCAAAATGGCAAGAAGCAATCCAATCAGAGTTGAATTCACTTGCAAAACGTGAAGTTTTTAGGCCTGCAGTCCAAACACCTAATGGTGTTAAGCCTTTTGGCTATAAATGGGTCTTTGTACGCAAAAGAAATGAGAAAAATAAGGTACAAAGATATAAGGCACGCCTGGCATGCCTTGTTGCACAAGGATTTTCACAAAGGCATGGTGTCGATTATGAAGAGACATATTCACCCGTTATGGATGCTATAACATTCTGTTATCTCATTAGTTTTATTGTCCATGAAAAGCTTGACATGCATTTAATGGATATGGTTACCGCCTACCTTATGTCTCACTTGATAATGAGATATACATGAAAATTCCCAATGGATTTAAAATGCCAAACGCACATAATCCAAAGTCCCGGGGAAATGTTTTCAATCAAATTGCAAAGATCTTTGTATGGTCTAAAGCAATCAGGACGAATGTGGTATAATCGTCCTAGTGAGTATTTATTAAAGGAAGGCTATATAAATGATGTCATTTGCCCATGTGTTTTCATAAAGAAAACAACATCGAAATTTATTGTACTTGCCGTATATGTTGATGACATAAACGTTATTGGAACTCCTATAGAACTCCAAAAGGCAATTGACTATTTAAAGAAGTAATCCGAGATGAAAGATCTCGGAAAGACAAAATTATGTCTTGGTTTGCAAATTGAACATTTGGCAAACAGAATTTTTGTTCATCAATCTACCTGCATAGAAAAGGTATTGAAATGGTTTTACATGGATGGAGCACATCCATTAAGTACTCCGATGGTTGTTCGATCACTTGATGTGAACAAGGATCCATTCCGACCTCAAGAAGAGAATAAAGAGCTACTTGGTCCTGAAGTACCATATCTTAGCGTAATTGGTGAACTAATGTATCTTGCCAATACTACAAGGCCTGGCATAACTTTTTCAGTTAATGTCTTAGCAAAATATAGCTCTACTCCCACAAGGAGACATTGGAATGGGATCAAACATATATTGTGGTATCTAAAAGGGACTACCGATATGGGCTTATTTTATGGCAACAATTGCAGTCCCGATCTTGTTGGTTATGCTAATGTCGGATATTTATCCAATCCACACAAGGCTCGGTCTCAAACAGGTTATGTGTTTACCTGTGGAGGCACTGTCATATCTTGGCGATCGACTAAGCAATCAATTGTGGCTACTTCATCTAATCATGTTGAGATAATTTCTATTCATGAAGCAAGTCGAGAGTGTGTGTGGTTGAGATCTATAATACATCTTATTCGAGACAAATGTGGTTTGAAATGTGACAAACTATCCACAATTTTGTATGAAGATAATGCAACATGCATAGCTCAATTGAAGGGAGGATTCATAAAAGGAGATAGGACAAAGCACATTTCACCAAAGTTATTTTTCACACATGATCTTCAAAAGAATGGTGATATCAATGTGCAACAGATTCGTTCAAGTGATAATATGGCTGATTTGTTCACAAAATCTCTACCGACGTCAACCTTCAAGAAGCTAGTGTACAAGATCGGATGCGAAGGCTCAAGGATGTGAATTGATTCTCTCATCAAGGGGAGTTAATGCGTGTTGTACTCTTTTTCCCTTACAAGGTTTTGTCCAACTGGGTTTTGCTTGCAAGGTTTTTAACGAGGCAACCAAAAAGGCGCATTTCTAAACATGTGTACTCTTTTTCCTTTCTAGAATTTTTTTCCCATTGGGTTTTATTTTAGTTAAGGTTTTAATGAGGCACATTACTTATCGAGTAGACATTCAATGGGGAGCGTTATGAATAGAATTCCATTTGGAGTGAATGTCTATCTTGTAGAGAGTTTTACTTTGTGACTAAGTCATTTTCCCCTATAAATAGAGGAGTCTTACCCCATTATAAATCATCCCAAAATTCAATAAGAATTCTCTCTCTTTCTCTGCTATATTGTTCTTGTTCTTTTATTATTTTATAACAAAACTGTCACAAAAGTAGACTATTTTCAGATATCTTTATTTTGCACTTTTATCTTACTTTAGATTAATTCACTAATTCCCCTCTTAAAAGACCTAATAATAGATTCTTTATTCTCATACGGATAAATAATGGTATTTTCTTACGAGACCTTAGAGGCATAAAATTTTAATATGAACCTCTAGTAGGATTTCAACCCGAGGATTGTTAAAATTCTTTCTAGTTATTTTTCAGTAAATTCACATGTTGGCTAAATATTGCAAAATTTGTGGTTCATGTAACTATTTAATGAGAAAACTGCATTTTAATATCTAGTCTGTAATGATGAATCATTCATTTTATCCTATTTTCTTGAACTGTGCATAAATCAAATGTCCTAATTTAAAATTTTGGTGAAAATATGAAACTCTATTAATGGTATGATATTAATCAGCTGTAGATGAAAAAAGGTCATGTGATACGGTATATCCACTTATTAGCCGTTCTCACGCCTTTTAACATATAGGAAAATGATTCTGCCTTTTTCACAAAATATAGGAAAATAACTTCCCTATTTTTCACCTCTTATGAGTATAATTTAGAATATTTCAACCTAAGAATATGAAGTAAAAGTCCCACAATTCCATAATCATTTTCGTAGTTAAATCCCATTTTTATCAAAACCTAGATTTTTAAATAAGCTCCCAAAATTTCCACATTTTACCCGTTAAAATCTACCCATAATCTATGTATTTAACTCATTTTAGGTTGAACTTACTCACCTTACAATGCTTGATGAAAACCCTTCTCCAAGAAGCTCCAAATTCGGACTACACAAGCTAGAAATGGGGAAAACAGGTCTAAGTCCCGTTTTTAAAATGTATTCTGCCCAGTGATCCCTTATTCGCAATCGCGATAGCGCATCCGTGGTCACGAAGGCCAAAAAGTCAAGCCCAGAAAAATGCCCTTCGCGAATGGATACAAGCCATGCGAAAGCGAAGGCTTAGCTGGCTTGCCCATCGCAAACGCGATGGCGTCAACGCGAACGCGAAGGGTTGACCCTATCCCTAGTTGGCCTCTCACTTCGCGAACGCGAAGGCCAGTGGCCCAGAGACACGTGAACACAGTCTCCTTCTCACGGATGCGTAGGGAACAATCTCACCCAGGTGCATTCCTTCATCACGAACGCGATTACTGCTCCACGTTCACGAAAAAGGAAACCAGAACATCAACTTTTGGTGTTTCCAACTTAGCTTCGGGCAGTCCGAAATACACCCAAGCCACTCAAGACCCCGTCTCAATACATGCACAAGTTCATAAATGTAGTACGGACCTTCTTGAACTCTCGGAACACGTAAAACAATAATGAAACTAAAAATCCCAACCCAAAACCAAATTGAATCAACTTATGAACTTCAAACTTCTCAACTAGCTCCGAACGCACCGAAACATACTTAGACTACTCGGAATGACACCAAATTTTGTGTGCAAGTCTTAAATCACCATACAGAACTATTTCCAGGCTCAAAATTTCAAACGGACCTCGATAACACCAAAACCTAATCCAAACCAAACCGAAAGAACTTGAAAACCTTCAATGCGCCAATTTTCAATATTAAGCACCGAAATGCTCCCCGGTCATTCGAAATCCGATTCGAACATATGCCCAAGTCCAAAATTATCATACAAACCTATTGGGACTGTTAAATCCTAGTTTTGAGGTCGTTTACTTAAAACGTTTACTCAAGTCAAACTTAACCATTTTAAGCCACTATTAAGGAACTAAGTGTTCCAATTTCAACCCGAACTAACCATCCATGCAAGTCATAAAACTGTAAAAGCACATACTAGAAGTCTTAATTAGGGGAATGAGGATCTAGAAGGCAAACAATTGGTTAGGTCGTTACATTCTCCACCTCTTAAACAAATATTCGTCCTCGAATTGGTCTAGAATCATACTTGGAGTGCTGAATAGGTGTGGGTATCTGCTCTGCATATCCTACTAGGTCTCCCAAGTCACCTCCTCGATTGGTTGACCCCTCCCTTGAACCTTTACCGCATAAATATTCGTGGACCTCAACTGGCGAACTTGCCTATCAACAATGGCAACTTGCTCCTCCTCATAACACATGCTCTCTTCTAGTTGAACCATGTTGTAGTCTAACACATGCTACCTGTCAGCATGATACATCTGGAGTATAGACACGTGGAAAACCATATGAACTCCCGATATACTGGGAGGCAAAGCAAGCTCATAAGTAACTT
Source organism: Nicotiana glauca (assembly GCA_026770625.1). Lineage (NCBI taxonomy): Eukaryota > Viridiplantae > Streptophyta > Magnoliopsida > Solanales > Solanaceae > Nicotiana > Nicotiana glauca. Next base: position 24,056 of record MU761272.1, on the reverse strand, counting down.
CCCCAACTCGCCTCATCACCTCAGATGAGCCTATAAACCTTGGGCTCAACTTGCCCTTTTCCCCAAACCTCATGATTCCCTTCATCGACGAGACTTTAAGGAGAACCTTCTCGCCCACCATAAATGATAAATCACGCACCTTCCGATCTGCGTAACTCTTCTGTATGGACTGTTCTGTGCGAAGTCACTGCTGAACCAACTTCACCTTCTCCAAGGCATCCTTCACTAAATCAGTACCATATAACCTAGCCTCGGCGAGCTCGAACCATCCGATGGGCGAACGATATCGCCGACCATACAAAGCCTCAAATGGAGACATCTCAATGCCAGACTGATAACTGTTGTTATAAGCAAACTCAGCCAAAGGCAAGAATCGATCCCATTGCACTCCAAAGTCAATCACACATGCTGTGGCATATCCTCCAAGATCTGAATCATCCGCTCCGATTGTCTGTCGGTCTATAGATGAAAGGTTGTGCTGAGTTCTACCTGGGTATCCAACTCTCTCTGAACTACTCTCTGGAAGTGCGAAGTGAACAGAGGGCCTCTATCTGAAATGATGGAAACATGCATACCATGCAACCGAACAATCTCCTGAATGTGAATCTGGGTCAATCTCTCTAAAGAATATATAGTCAGAACTGGAATAAAGTGTGCTGACTAGGCCAACCTGTCGATAATGACCCAAAATGCATCAAACTTCCTCAAGGTCCGCGGCAACCCAACTAGGAAGTCCATAGTGATGTGCTCCCATTTCCACTCGGGTATAACCATTTGCTGGAGTAGGCCACCTGGCATCTGTTGCTCATACTTAGCCTGCTAGCAATTTAGGCACCTCGCTATATATGCAACTATGTCCTTCTTCATCGTCGCTACCAATAATGCTGCCTTAGGTCGCGATATATCTTGGTAGCACTTAGATGAATAGAATATCAAGAACTGTGTGCCTCCTCTAGAATCTTCTCTCTCAATCTATCAACATTAGGAACACATAAACGACCCTGAAGTCGTAGAATACCATCCTCATAGATAGTAACCTCCTTGGCACCACCCTATAGTATCGTCTCCCTAAGAACCAGCAAGTGCATATCGTCGAATTGACAAGCCTTGATCACTTCAAATAATGAAGACTGAGCGATGACGCATGTAAGAACTCGGCTGGGCTTTAAAATATCCGACCTCACAAGTCTGTTAGCCAAGGACTGAATGTCCAAAGCTAATGGACTCTCCTCTGCTTAAATGAATACCAAACTACCCATACCCTCAACCTTTATGCTCAAGGCATCAACAACCACATTCAATTTTCCCGGATGATAAAGGATGGTAATATCATAGTCCTTTAGTAGCTCAAGCCACCTACGCTGCCTCAAATTGAGATCCCTCTACTTGAACAAATGGTGTAAGCTGCGATGATCGGTGTAAACCTCACAGGATACCCTATAAAGATAATGCCTCCACATCTTGAGAGCATGAATTATTTGGCCAACTCCAAATCGTGTACGAGGTAATTCTTCTCGTGGGGCTTCAGTTGACGTGAAGAATATGCAATAACTCGCCCTTCCTGCATCAATACACAACCCACTCCAACACATGAAGCGTCACAATACACAACATATATCCCTCAACCGCAAGGCAACACTAACACTAGTGTTGTAGTCAATGCGGTCTTGAGCTTCTGGGAACTCGCCTTGCAATCATCGAACCATCGGAACAGAGCAACCTTCTGGGTCAATCTAGTCAAAGGTGCTGCAATGGATGAGAAGCCCTCCACAAACCGACGATAATAACCTACTAACCCCAAGAATCTCTTGATCTCGTTCGATGTGGTAGGACGAATCCAACTTTGTACTGCCTTGATCTTCCTGGAATTTACTTTAATACCCTCGCCTGATACCACATGCCCCAAGAATGCCACAAAATCTAACTAGAACTCGCATTTGGAGAACTTAGCATATAACTTCTGTTCCCGCAAGGTTTGAAGTACCACTCTCAAATGCTGCTCGTGCTCCTCCATGCTACCACAAGTAGATCAATATGTCATAAATGAAGATAATGAAAAACGATTTAATATATGGCCTGAACACCTAGTTCATCAAATCCATAAACACAGCCAGGGCGTTGGTCAAGCTGAGAAGATCGTTAGAAACTCATAGTGGCCATATCTAGTCCAGAAAGTTGTCTTCGGAATATCCGAATCACGAATCTTCAACTGATGATACCCCAATCCCAAGTTGATCTTAGAGAACACCGTGGAACCCTGCAACTGGTCAAACAAATCATCAATACGTGACAACGGGTATTTTTTCTTAGTGGTAACTTTGTTCAAATGGTTGTAATCAATGCACATCCACATAGTCTCATCCTTCTTCTTCACGAACAACACAGGTCCACCCCAAGGCGACACACTGGTCTGACAAACCCCTTTACTAATAATTCCTCAAGTTGTTCTTTCAACTCCTTCAGAGCCACGGTACGGTGGAATAGAGATAGGTTGGGTAACTGGAGATAAATCAATATAGAAATCGATATCATGATCTGGTGGCATGCCTGGTAGATCAGAAGGAAACACACCGGAGAACTCCCGAACCATGGGCACTGAATCAATCATCGGAGTCTCTGCAACCGTATCTCGAACATAAGCTAGATAAGTCAAATATCCCTTCTCGACCATGTGTCAAACCTTCAGAAAAGAGATAACCTAACTAGATGCACTGACAAATGAACCCTTCCACTCCAACCTAGGCAACTCTGGCATCACCAAGGTAACAGTCTTGGCATGGAAATCAAGGACAACATGATATTGAGATAACTAGTCCATGCCCAAGATGACCTCAAAGTCGGTCATATCAAGCAATAGAAGATCCGCTCCAGCCCCATAACCACAGAAAGTCACGATACAGGATCGGTAGATCCAATCCACAACAACAGAATCGTCCACTAGCATGGACACATATACAGGAGTACCCAATGACTCACGAGGAAAACCAAGAAAATGAGCAAATAGAGATGAAATAGATGAATATGTAGAACCTGGATCGAATAGTACCAAAGCATCCCTACCGCAGGATAGAAATAATACTCAGGATCATGGCATCTGAGGCTACTGCATCTGGTCTGGCTAGAAAGGCATAGAACCTAGCAAGAGCGCCACGTGACTGGCCTCCACTTGTAAGGCCCCGGAAAATTTCGCTAAGTAAATTAGGATTTCATGCTGCCATGTAGGCTAATTATAATTTTTTATACGCTATTAACATGATGGGCATCAATTGAATTTGGTATAGAAGTGTATAAGTCTTTTAATAAGTAATGTGGAGTCTAATGGGGGGCCTAAGTCTATGTCAAGTTAGAAAATTCATAATAGGCTAAAATTCCAAATGAGTTTGCACAAGTCCACACTTTGAATGAGCATATCTAAATATGTATAAGGTTTTATGTGATGAACAACCTATCATATGAAAGGTCTTCGAGTCTAGTTTCCAACGCTTCAAATCGATTGCCATTTGGACATTTGTACATAAAGTTATGATCAAATTACCAAAGACTTGAAAAATGCGATTCTGTGTCGAATTTGCGATCGCAAATATGTCGCATTTTTGACTCTGCAATCGCAGATCGATCACAGATTGGGCCAGTGTTGCCCAATTTTGGGAACCTATTTCGTGATGCATTCTGCGGCCCACATTCTTGTTTTGCGGTCCATTCTTCGATCGTAGACCCGAATTCGGAGGGTTAATCTTCCTATTTTATAACCCGACCCCATTTTCATAAATAGGTTGAGGGGCTTCATTTGGGGTCATTTTCTACTGATTTTAGAGAGAGATGAGAGCATACAAAGAGAGAAAGGAGGGGCCTAGCTTCATAATCATCCAAATCTTGCTCAAGTCTTCAATAATCAAGGAAGATAACCATAGATTGTCCTCCATCCAGGTAAGTCCTACTTCCAAAATTCCATGCAAGAGGTTAAAGGTTCAAATATGTTGTGGGGGTTAGAAATAGGCCATGCATGTGGAAGTAAGATGTAGTATGTCATGTTAAAGAACTAATATGGGTAGTTCATGTTAAAATTGGTTGAGGGAGGAAGGAATTGCCATTTCTAAACCTTGTAATCTACTTCACATGTTAGGTGTTTGATGAAATTCCTAAGAGAGTTACACCATGAGTATGGGTGGCAAATGGGCGGGTTGGGCTGAATTTGGGCGGGTCAAGATGGGTTAGGTCAATAAATGGGCCATTGCCCAACCCAGCTCAAATTGTACTTGGGCTAAGATGGGCTGGGTCAAGATGGGCTAAATAATGGGTCATAACCCAACCCGCCCAACTTAACCCATGTTTTAGAACCATGCTCATCTTGCATAACAAAGCATTTTACCTTAAAATGTGTAAGTTGAAAAAAAAATTAGGGGTGGGGGTAGGGGTGGGGCTGGTGGGTGATGCAGAAAAACGAAAAAAAATAAAAAATAAAAAAGTAAAAAAAATTGAGAGGGGGGTTTGCTGGGGGTGGGGTGGGAGTGGGTGGTGCAGAAAAAATAAAAAATAAAAAAGTAAAAAAAATTGAGAGGGGGGTTTGCTGGGGGTGGGGTGGGAGTGGGTGGTGCAGAAAAAATAAAAAATAAAAATAAAAATTGGGGCAACTAAATAAATTTCTATATAAGCTGGGATGAGATACCTTTTACTTTTGGTGAGTTTCATGAGTTGTATTTGGGCTGCTTAATGGGTCAGAATGGGCTATAAAATAGAATGGGTTAACTTGGGCTCAGCCCAAATTGACCCATAAGCTAAAATATTTGTAACCCAACTCATTAATTTATGGGCGGGTTGGGGCTCAAATTGTCACCCCTAACCATGGGTAATCTTCCTAATTATTAATCGATTTCCGCTATCTCCTTATAGATTGTTATTGCTAGAGGTGTTGGTGTATTGTGGAAACTTAAGGGGAAGATCTTTGAGGTATGTATGGCTAAAAATCCCTTTTATTAAAAATCGAGCTCCGTTGGTGTATATGCAAATGTGGCAAGAGTGAAATTGGATTGATGAATTGATTGTTATTTCACATGAATTGGATTTTCAACTGTGTATACGTGATAGGGGTGCCTCAACATGTTTAATATACTATTCTTGCTAATTTAAAGATGTGTGAAGAACATAAACCATGTGTTGGAAAGCCTGGACCTCAATGTCAGGATTTAAATTGAGATTGTTATGCTAACTATGTGAAATATTATCTATGTTTACACTTGAATTGCTCATGTTTGTACATGTTATCCTAAATTGCAATGTTTGTATTGAAAGTGGACATGATGTGGAAATTGTGGCCCTAAGTGCCTATGAACTAATATATGTGAAACAAAAATTGAAGTGAGATGATAAAATGGTAATGTCTTGGTAAGACAGCTTAGCCGATCGAGCGTGATCGGACGCCATGCTACACACATGGTGGTATTGTGCAAATATTGAAATCGGAAAGTGAGGATGAAATCGTGATTGAGGTAACGTCTTGGTAAGACGGCTTGACCGATCGGGCTGTGATCGGACGTCGTGTTATACACACATGGTGGTAATGTATTGATAATTGAAACTGGAAATTGAGAGTGAAATGATGGTAACGTCTCGGGGAGACGGCTTAGCCGATCGGGCCGTGATCGGACTCCGCTCAAGGAAACGATGGTAATGTGGACGATGATACAACAATATGGAATGCCCCAATCTAAAATTTTAGAAATTTTGTGAAAACTATGTGAACCTCTCATGTTGTTGACGCGGTGTTTATGTGAAGCTTTGCTGTCCTTATGATGTCTTTTTGTTCTTGTATTATAGTTCTTCCTAATGAGATAGTGTTTAGTTATACATATTAGTGCTATTCGACGGCACTAACGTCAGTTTTTCTAAGGGCGCTACGTCTTTAAATGGATGTAGGTATTTCCATAGCAGGCAGTATTGGTCACAACTAGTGATGCATCTTCCTTTCAGCTGACTTGGTGAGCCACACTTCATTTCGGGGTCTTATATCATCTGTTTATCATGTATTTTTGTATTTTGAGGTATAGCCGATGTCTTGTTGCCGGCATTTCCATATTATTCTTTAGTTATATTTAGATGCTCCGTAGATAGGTTGTGGGTGGAGTTTGATAATGGGGAATTGAATTAGAAATATTAATATTTGGCATAGATGTAGAAAACTTGTAATATTTTTGAAAATTATGAATGAAGTTGCTAGTGGAAATGAAATGGAAGTCGTTAATGATATATGTACAAAGTATGATTAATGGAGCTCACCTCCTCTTTATTCATGAATTAGTTTGGGTAGAATGAAACCTAACAGGCTTGCTCAGTCGGGTTTACTCGGTTGAGCTCCGGTCGCGCTCCTTGAATTTTGGGGCGTGACAAACTTGGTATCAAAGCCAAAGGTTTTAAAGTGTGCTAGGATGTCTCGGAGCCGTGTCTAGTAGAGTTCTTCTTATTGTTGTGTAGTTGATCACATCTATAAGTTGGAGGCTATTCAGACATTTAGGATCACCCTTCTTTGATACTCCAGATCGTGTAGTAGAGCTCAAGATAGGGAGCTAATTTCCATTCTATGTCTCAATCTCAAGATGGGTAACTCATGATTTTGGAAGCAGTAAAGAGGGAATAACCCCACCATTGAATATGAGGGAGATTGCCCAAACGTTTCTTAGGAGAATGTATCAAGCTATGGAGGGATTGGTAGAACTAGTTGCTAGGGGGAGTAACCTTGTTCCTATTAATGTCTCTGCACCACCAGATCATGTAGTATATCAGTATGTTACCAACGTGCATTAGGGATGTGGAGTCGAGAGGCATTGATTAAGTTATTGCCTTATCAATCTAAAGTCACCAACTAAGTCACTCCCTAGTACATCATTATGAACAACACAAAATTTTACTCATTGCATGTCTACATCCTTATTGAAGGGTCCTCATAAACATGGTCTTAATAAAAGGTGAGTCACAAAAAATTTGTGTGTACCTACTCCTTGAAGGAGACATATTGTTCGTGAATCTACGCTATCACAAATTCTCTTATTTACATCCTCTTGTGGAATTAAGTTCTATAAACACGTCCTTGAATGGAGTTATAACTCTAGGATTAATACTTCCCACTTTCTTTCCTAAATTCTCAACAGGGGACTACATCCGATAAATTTGTTACAAAATCTTTTTATGGACAACGTCTGATCATTTGTGCCTATGCATGCACCATCGTAAAGTTTACCTATGTGGTGTCAAGTTCCATGTAAAGCATCCCAATGTTGCGATCCTTCTCGAGTCAATCTTTTACTCACTTGTGTATATGGATTATATGGTTTGAACAATCACTCTACTCTCTTGCGAGTCTCATTATGAAAGCCTCTCAATATCTAGTAACATAAGAGCATAACTTAACACATATCACATGAGTAAATGCCAATCGAAATGGTCACCGTGTGCATAAATTCTCTCTAAAAATTGAGATCCTCACATCCCCATCATAGGAAGATCTTGTGACGCCATCTTAGTATAATTTTCATGTCCACTTGGGACATCCCGCAGTAAGTAGCTCACTTTGTTCCTAGTATCGCAGTTGCCCGTGGCATGGTCGTGTATTGCAGTTGGGAATTAATATAGCAGAAGCATTTCCAGCTTATAATATATGTTTATTTTCTCTTTACACCTCCACAACATGTGATAATTGTGTTCCTTAGTTAGTTAATTCATTGTGCTAGTTTCCCTATACTTGTTCGATAACCATGACAGAACATATCATTCTATGTGACATTGTAACACCTCCTGTCTTGTAAGGACCCTTACTAGGCTCTCCGTCAAGACCAAGGGCACCTTTGAAGGTTATCGTAGCACAACGCATATTTCTCCTATTTTCTGTCTTTCATTAGCATCTTGGTATTTCTAAAGTCAAAATCCATGGAGAACTTATTATGAACATATGCAAACCTTCCATGATTATTTTATACTATCTCATTGGGTTCCCACCTCACTTCAAGTTCATCAAGGGTTAATAGCGTGCCGCAATTGTTGAGATTGAATGATCTCCTTTCGATAATGGATTATCTACACATGTGCTAGTCCAACGATCTGCTTACTAGTCTAACTCTCGCCTTTTGGTTTTGGGTTGACCAAGGAGAAATACACCTAGTAACATATTCATATGTCAAAGCCTTTCTCTTAGTCAAGTCTTATAGTATCTCTCAATGTGGCTTGTAATAGTTGGTTGTGTAGAAGTGTGTTGTAGTGCTTCATTATGAAGTAGAGTTGCTAAACATAATTGGATTTTTTAATTCTGTAGCTATACATTACGTGACTACATACAAAGATCTTCTTTTCGAAATTTAGCTTCTCGTAATCCCTTTTATATTACCACCCTTCCTAGTGGTTACAATGTAAAGATTACTTCCATAGGCTCTCTCACTTTCTTTTCATTTACTTGCTCTATTTGTCCCTATGACTAGATAACCTAGGTTATAGCTCCCCGATAAGTGCATTAAGACGTCTCATTCTTTCAAACTTATCCATGTGGGCACTTTGAGCCCTCGTTCTATACCAACTCGTAATGGTTTTAAGTACTTTCTCACTATTGTTAACGATTTTCTAGGGCTACGTGCGCTTGCCTCATGGGTTCCAAATGTAATGATTTCCCTTAAGTTCAAACTTATATTGCCATGATTTCAAACCAAGGTGGCGTTCCCTTTTCAAAAGTCTTAAATGGGTTATATTGGATGGGTTACGTGGCCTTCTGCTCAATCGGCTTCTAGGATTTTTGACAACGTCATTGTCATGTGCAGGAAATTTTGCTAACCCTGGCATTCCACCTCCTTAAGGAGGATAGGAGTTTTAATTTTCCTTCTTCCCAGAGCGTTATGTCAACCATTAGAACCCCTCTAACCAATACAAAATTTTACCCCTATGGTAGGATATCCTAGCTATGTGGTTTCACTCGTGAAAGGTTGAGATTAGATGCCTTCATATTTCTGCACATATCATGAGCATACTGATTTAGAAGACAAGTTGTCGTATCTTTAGTTCTCTCAATAGGATCAATTATCAGGAAGGGTTAAGCTGTTTGAAATATGATAATCTCATAAGTGTTCAGCTTCTTTTCATCCTCATGGCTTGTGGCATAGATTCCGTGTGTCAGTTAATGTTAAGAGTGTAATTCAACTTCATGTATTTTGAAACTCATATCGCATTCAAGGTGCCAGAGTTTTCTCATTCTTGATAAACGGATTTTCCCTACACTCCAGGAGACGACTGGGTCACGTACTTGAATATTCCTCCTTAATGATTTCTATTGCCAATGTACTAGTTACCCATATGCTTCATTTGTATAATAATTGATGCCGTCATAATGATTAACCACGTCAGTGTTGTTAGTAGTAATCCTCGTATCTATTAGCACATAACCTCATGAAATACTCTACTCAGCACATTAATGGATTCGTGAATAATTCCAGCCTGATCTTGAATTCTGTTATTCCTCATTGTATTAGATCCATTGGGTATTGAAGGTTCAAACAAGTTAAAAAGGAAGATTCACAGTGTGATCACATATATTTGATAGGTAATTTTATGGTCAGTTTATGATAGCACATCTTAGATTAACTGTTGAAGGTCATCAAATATTTAGCATGGGTGTTCACGTAGAGATTTAAAGTTTAGGAATGTGAATGGGTTATTCTCAATATTTTCCCTCTAAATATGTTATGTGAATTGATAATGAAGGTGTAATAAGTGTAGTTGACATTAGGCCCACTAGGAGCATCAAGTTTCCCCATAGTTGTCCCCCATATATTGTGTGTATTCACATGTCTATGTCTACGAAGGTAGTTGGAGATCCTTTGTGTATTATTCCGGTGGAGATTATTGAAGGTGAAGTTAATGGATAGTTAGATTATGCGTGTAATCTAGTTGTCATCCTTGTTAGATAAGTTTGGAGGTGGGATTGTTTCTATAAATATGTTGAGGTAAAACCTGTAAGTCGAGAAGGCCACCTTGAAGGCCGAAAGTGTCATGAAAAGAAGAAAAAAAATTCGCTTGATTGTGTAACAATTGGTTTTGATTTGAAAGGTACCTTATAGGTGTTGTGATTTAAAAATGTGCAGTCCAGGTATCATCGTAATAATGTAGTACTTGTAATGCTGAGGTTCGTGTTATTGATATATACCTTGTGGTGCTTTGTCAATTTGTGGATGTGTTTTTAGGATGGTTTTGGTGGTTCTCTAACAGGTGGATAGGCCTAGATACAAAGGAGACTCTGCCGAAATTTCTGAAAAATTTGGGAGTTAGTCAAAATTTAGGGACTTGAGGTAGGTTAGAAAAGAGATATGTTGTGTTAGGTGTTTGGGGCGGGCTCTACCGCTCATTCGAGGATGAATGATCCTAAATGGGGGAGAATGTAAGGCCCCGAAAAATTTTGCTAAGTAAATTAGGATTTTATGGTGCCATATAGGCTAACTATAATGTTTTATGTGCTATTAAAATGATGGGCATCAATTGGATTTGGTATAAGTAATGGGGGGCCTAAGTCTAAGTCAAGTTAGAAAATTTCATAATGGGCTGAAATTCCAAATGAGTTTGCACAAATCCAAAATTTGAACGAGAATATCTAAATATGTATAAGGTTTTATGTGATGAACAACCTATCATATGAAAGTTTTTCGAGTCTAGTTTCCAAAGCTTCAAACCGTTCATCATTTGGACATTCCTACACAAAGTTATGATCAAATTATCAAACACTGGAAAAATGTGATCTTGTGTCGAATCTGCGATCGGAAATATGTCGCATTTTTTACTCTGCGACCGCAGATCTATCGCAGATTGGGCCAGTGTTGCCCAATTTTGGGCACCTATTTTGCGATGCATTCTGCGGCCCATATTCTTGTTTTGCGGTCCATTCTGCGATCGCAGACCATTTGGAGGGTTAATCTTCCTATTTTATAACCCAACCCCATTTTCATAAATAGGTTGAGGGGCTTCATTTGGGGTCATTTTATACTAATTTTAGAGAGAGAGATGAGAGAATATAGAGAGAGAAAGGAGGGGCCTAGCTTCATAATCATCCAAATCTTACTCAAGTTTTTAAGAATCAAGGAAGATAACCATAGATTGTCCTCCATCCGGGTAAGTCCTACTTCCAAAATTCCATGCAAGCGGTTAAAGGTTCAAATATGTTGTGAGGGTTAAAAATAGACCATGCATATGGAACTAAGATGTAGTATGTGATGTTAAAGAATTAATATGGGTAGTTCATGTTAAAATTGGTTGAGGGAGGAAGGAATTGCCATTTCTAAACCTTGCAGTCTACTTCACATGTTAGGTGTTTGATGAAATTTCTAAGAGAGTTACACCATGGGTAACCTTCCTAATTATTAATCGACTTCCGCTATCTCCTTATAGATTGTTATTGCTAGAGGTGTTGGTGTATTGTAGAAACTTAAGGGGAATATCTTTGAGGTATGTATGGCTAAAACCCCCTTTTATACGAAATCGAGCTCCGTTGATGTATATGCAAATGTGGTAAGGCTGAAATTGGATTGATGAATTGATTGTTATTTCACATGAATCGGTTTTGCAACTGTGTATACGTGATAGGCGTGCCTCAACATGTTTAATATACTATTATTGCTAATATAAAGATGTGTGAAGAATATAAACCATGTGTTGTAATGCCTGGACCTCAATGTCAGGATTTAAATTGAGATTGGCATGCCAACTATGTGAAATCTTATCGATGTTTACACTTGAATTGCTCCTGTTTGTACCTGTTATTCTAAATTGCAATGTTTGTATTGAAAGTGGACATGATGTGGAAATTGTGGCCCTAAGTGCCTATGAACTAATATATGTGAAAAAAAAAATTGAAGTGAGATGATAAATGGAAAAGCGTAACGTCTTGGTAAGTCGGCTTAGCCGATCGGGCCGTGATTGGACGTCATGCTACACACATGGTGGTATTGTGCTGATATTGAAATCAGAAAGTGAGGATGAAACTATGATTTAGGTAATGTCTTGGTAAGGCGTCTTAGCCGATCGGGCCGTGATCGGATGCCATGTTATACACACATGGTGGTAATGTATTGATAATTGAAACTGGAAAGTGAGAGTGAAATAATGGTAACGTCTCGGGGAGACGGCTTAGCCGATCGGGCCATGATCGGACTCCTCTCAAGGAAGCAGTGGTTATGCGGATGATGATGCAACAACATGGAATGCCCCAATCTAAAATTTCAAAAATTTTGTGAAAACTATGTGAACCTCTCATATTGTTGACGTGGTGCTTATGTGAAGCTTTGTTGTCCTTATGATGTCTTTTTGTTCTTGTATGGTAGTTCTTTCTAATGAGATGGTGTTTAGTTATACATACTAGAGCTATTCGACGGCACTAACGTCCCTTTTTCCGGGGGCGCTACATCTTTAAATGAATGTAGGTATTTCCATAGCAGGCAGTGTTGGTCGCAGCTAGTGACGCATCTTCCTTTCAGCTGACTTGGTGAGCCCCACTTCATTTCGGGGTCCTGTTTCATCTGTTTATCATGTATTTTTGTATTTTGAGGAATATCTGGAGCCTTGTTGCCGGCATCTCCATATTATTCTTCAGTTATATTTAGAGGCTCCGTAGACAGGTTGTGGGTGGAGTTTGATAATGGGGAATTGAATTAGAAATATTAATATTTGTCAAAGATGCAGAAAACTTGTAATATTTTTGAAAATTATGAATGAAGTTGCCAATGGAAATGAAATGGAAGTCGTCAATGATATATGTACAAAGTATGATTAATGGATTTCACCTCCTCTTTATTCATAAATTAGTTTGGGTAGAATGAAACCTAACATGCTTGCTTAGTCGAGTTTACTCGATTGAGCGCCGATCGCGCTCCTCAGATTTTGGTGCGTGACACCACCTCTAGGGCGACCCCTACCCACCTGCCCTCTGCCTCTAGACGGTCGGACGGCTGGTGCGATAGCTGGTGTTGTAATCATAGGGTGATGACCCTAATTTAGTGCCTTTCCCCTAAGCCTACGGTAGAATCTCTTCACATGACCAAGATCCCCGCACTTGAAACAACCTCTCGGTGCGGAAAATTACTGACCCTGAGTCTATCTTTGGGGAGCTGAAATAGGATAGCTCTAGAGCACCCCCCAGAGGCGGCGGTGCTGAATATGTGGGCCTGCTGGACTGACCCCTCACAAACTGACCTCTTCCCCCAGATGGAGCACCACTAAACCCTCAAGAATATCGAAATCGCTTATCCCTTGGCATTTTCTCTCGGCCCTGGTGACGAAAACCCTCGATCCGCCGAGCGATCTCCACAACCTGCTGGTAAGGAGTACCTATCTCAACCTCTCAGGACATAGTAGCCTGGATACCAGAGTTCCCGCAACAAACCTCTGCACTCTCTCTGCATTGGTGGGGAGTATCATAAGTACATAGCGAGACAACTCAGATAATCTCACATCAAAATCGGTCACCTTGCTGAAGCTGCTCGAACTGACCCCGCAACTCTTCCCTTAGAGAGGGTGGAATATATCTCTCTAGAAAGAGATGTGTGAACTAGTACCAAGTAAAGGGAAAAGAACCTGCTGGTCTGTCAAGAAGATGGGACTACCACTATCTACGGGCCCTTCCCTTTAGCTGAAAGGTGGTAAAGTCCACCCCGTAGGACTACAATATCCTCATGTTGTGCACTCTGTCCTTGCAACGATCAATAAAGTCCTGGGGGTCCTCATGTCACTCACCTCCAAAGATAGGAGGATGTAGCCTAGTCCATCTATCTAATAGCTTCTGCAGCTCATCGGTCGCAGCTGGTCTTGGCTTTGGTATAGCCACTGTAACTGACTGAGCTCTACCCACAGGTAGTGCGCCCAGGGTCTGATATATGACAATTGCATTCCCTGGATCCTGAGCGGTAGGGGTTTGTCGTTCCCCTCCCACCTGAGATGTGGTTGGGTCTGCTGGAAATAAACCAACCTGCACTATAGAATCCATGAACCACAACATACATCCCATGACATCCTGGAATTCTGGTGCGGACATGAAATCTACTGGGGCCGGCTCCACTGCAGGCACCTCGGCCTACTGCTTATTAACAGGATCCTCCACTGGATCCACTAGTGGCTTAACCGAAGCAACTCTAGGACACCATCGTCCGTTACCACGAGCTGGAGCCCTCCCTCGGCCTCTGCCTCAACCTCTAGCACTAGGGGGAGCAGTGATAACTAGGGACTTTGATACATTTTATACTTGTTCTTGCTTATGTTTTGTTTGGAAATTCATACACAATAGTCCCAAAAGGCACATAAGTTGTGCTTGATTGCAGGTTTGATCAACAAAGTGACAAGATGTAAAAGATCAGCTCAAAAGGAGTGAAACTTGCATAAGTATCAAGACAAGACAAAGCTCAGGCAGAACAGTGCCAATGCGGCCGCACACCAATCTGTGCGGTCCGCACAAGGAGATTCAGAGAGGTTGATTTCCAAGCAAAGAGGCAGTGCGACCGCACTTGGTTTTGAGCAGTCCGCACTGAGATCAATGCGGCTACACTCGACTTTATGCGGTCCGCAGAGCCAAGAATCAAAGAAGTGCCAAGTTAGAGTTTTTAAGCCAATGCGGTTCGCGCTCCATTTTATGCGGACTACATTAGAAGCCTCTGCGGACGCAATCCATTCTATGCGGTCCGCAGTACCTGAGTTTAGAGAGATGGAATTTCAAGTTCAGAGCCCTAGCGTGGCCGCATACCATTTTGCGCGGTCCGCACTAACCCCGTAGGGGTAGTTTTCTCCAGAATTATCATCTTAGTATAAATAGCTTCTTTTCCATTTTTAGGTTCAAGTAGATAGATTTAGCTGGGAGCTGTGCTAGAGACTTCGATTTTCTTAGCTATTTGGGTAATTTTATCTTCATTTCAACATTGAATCTTCTAGTTTATCTTAGCAATTAATTAGTATGAGTTGTTTTTCATCTATTTCTTTGTTTCCTTCTCTAATTATGAGTAGTTAGACCCATCAGCTAGGGTTGTGGCTCAACCCTAGTGTGGGTAATTGATGGGTCTTGTATTTTAGAGCTTGATTGACTATCAGTGTTTGATAATTGGTCTAATTCCATGTTTAATTGTTAAATTAGTGGTTGCAAATATTAGTTTGTGCTTAGTTGACTTTTTCTCTTCTTGAGAAAGAGATCCTAAGTCTCTATAATTAGTCCAACGAGGAATTGGAGCGTACTCAAGAAAATTGATAGCCCCAATTAAAGGGTTAAACCGAGAGATCGTAATACCCGACTTGACCCTCAATTGCTTGTGCAAATTCGTATATCCAATTTGTCTTGAGAAAGTCGATTCGGGCAAAATTACTCGAACTACCGAGAGGTATAGAGTGAGTAGAATCGAGCAATGGGTACATCATACTCCCCAAACGTGTCAATCTAGCTTTAGATTCAAGAATCTGTCAATTGACCACCTAGACGAAAGTCACTACCCTAGTGCCTTTTAATCATTTGGACAACTTGCAATAGTTTAATCATAGCTTATAATACTTAAATTGAGCATTGTAGTTTATAGAATTAGAAGCATAATTAAAACCCAAAAATGTGTAGAAGTGCAATTTGGAGCAAACACACAACTCCATTCTAGGTAGATACCCAACTCCAATATCCAGCTCTCTGTGGAATTCAATCCCGGCCCTAAATCGGGTAAAAGCTGCTTCAACCTCTCTCGCTACTTAATATTAGTGCATGGTTGGCCACAATCACTTTTTGGCGCCGTTGCCGGGGAGCTAACAATTTTGGCTATCTATCTATATAGATTTGTGTTTTGTTCTTATTTCCTTCTTTGTTACTAATATTTTTATGTCAATTTATCAGGTACAAAATGGAATTAAATGCTAATGACCCTCTTGGAAACGTGAATGCGGGGGAGGAGGTAGATGACAATGGAGATGAAGAGGTGCCTCTTGTATCTCAAGGACAACATAGAGGCAGCCAAGCCAATGCAAATGACAATATTCCAGACCCTCCTTTGCCACCTCCAAGAGTGGCTCCTAGAGTTCTTCCCAACCAAGGCTATGCGAGTGCAATTATCCCACCTCGAATCAGGGCGGGAAATTTTCAAATAACCAATGTTATACTGACATTGTTGGAGTAGCGAGGATACTTCACAGGTGCTCCCACTCAGAATACTTACAAACATCTCAAAGGGTTCGTGGATACCTGTTGGGGGAGTAAGAAAACCAATATATCCGAGGATGCACTTTTATTGAGGCTTTTGACATTCTCACTTAGGGGAGAAGCATTGGATTGGCTTGAGTGACTTCCCAACGATTCCATCATAACTTGGGATGAGTTGGCGAATAAGTTCATTGCAAAAATTTTCTCACCGGGACATATGACAGCACTACGGGATGAGATCTTAGCCTTCAAGTAGGAGCCTACTGAACTATTGCACGAGATTTGGGAGCGATATAGAACTATGGTGAAGGAATTCCCCAAGAATGATATGACAGAGGCAATGATACAACATACCTTCTATCGGTGCATCAATACAACGAATCAGTGCATAGTGAATCAATTGGTTGGGGGTAATTTCATGAAGCTACCTTATGATAAAGCTTGTGCTATTCTTGATGAAATGGCTGACACATCCTCCGCTTGGCAAAGTAGAGCCAATGTACCACAGGGTGACCCCACGTCACTCATTTGCACAAAGAACTACATGACCATGGTCAGGCTATAGCAGAACTTACAACAACAATGAACCAATTAGCAAAGGCGCAGTTGCAACAAGTTCAGAATCCTCGCCAAGTAAATGCTATGGAGGGTGTTAACATGCTTGTGAGCAATAGAAGACAGAGAGGTCAACATAACCAAGGGAATTCGGATCAATTTGTCAATGATTGTGGTGGATTCCAAGATGACTGTTATGATAGGCAGAACGATGTGAATAATTACCAAGACCAAAGAGGCAATTCTTCCAACCAACAATAATAATGGCAATCCCAGGGCAATTGGGGTAACCAACAACAAGGGAACAATAACTGGAACAATTAACAACAAGGGAACAACAATTGGGGAAATCAAAATAACAACTTGAACAATCAGGGAAATTGGGGCAACAACAACAATTGGGGTGGAAATAACAACAATCAAGGTAGATGGAACAATAACCAAGGAAATCAAGGGCAAGGCTTTCAAATGCCCCCAATGTACCAGCAACCGAGCAACCCACCACTTTTTCCATCCCGGGGACCTAGTTCTTCCAATAATGAAATGGGAAGCATTGAAATGATGTTTGAACAGATGATTAAAAAGAATGTTGACTCCGATGCGCAATTGGCTTCTCACAATACTTCAATCAGGAATTTGGAGGTCCAGCTAGGCTAAATCTCATAGTCTTTGAATACTCTCCCTAAGGGGGCGCTACTGAGTGATACGGTAATGAACCCGAAGGGAGGGAATAATCATGTTATGGCAGTAACTACACAGGGTGGAAGAGGCGGTGATGTGAATGCCTCTAAAGAAAAACAAGTTTTGGGTGATAAAGTCGAGTTGTAAGAAGATGAAGTTCCTTTGGTGGTTGAGAATGTGGTTGATGAATATGTGAATCAAGAAGTAAGGATTTATATTCAAGATGCCAAGGTGGAAACACAAGGTGACGTGAACCTGTCTAGGGAACACCTCATAGACATGCCGGAGCCGGTTGTGCCAAAAGCCAATGCACCCTTGCCTAGGCCACCTCCCCCTTATCCTCAGAGGCTATCCAGGCAGAAAAATGAGAATCAATTAAAAAATTTCATTGACATGATGAAGATCTTATCCATTAATGTTCCTTTGGTAGAGGCTTTAGAACAGATGTCTGGCTATGATAATTCATGAAAGATTTGGTGACAAAGAAAGATCCATGGACTATGAAACTATCAAGATAACCTACCAAGTTAGTGCTATAGTACATTCAATGGCTTCGAAGTTAGAGGAACCCGGTGCTTTCACTATCCGTTGCACTATAGGGAGTGCAGACTTTGCTAAAGCTTTATGTGATCATGGGGAAAGCATCAACTTAATGCCCTACTCATTTTTCAAGACTTTGGGTATTGGGCCACCGAGGCCAACTTCCATGGGATTGCAAATGGTAGACAGGTCAATGAAGCGACCATTTGGTATTATTGATGATGTGCTCGTCCGGTTGGACAAATTTATCTTGCCAGTTGATTTTGCGATTTTGGATTGTGAGGTAGATTATGAGGTCCTGATCATATTAGGGAGACCTTTCCTTGATATGGGGAAGGCTCTAGTGGATGTGGAAGCAGGGGAACTCACTTTCAGGGTGGGTGACGAAAAGGTCATTTTTCATGTGTGCAAGTCAATGAAGCAGCCCAATTGTATAGAATTGTGTTCATTTGTGGATCTTGTCACGGCTGTGATAATTGATGATACCAGTGCAATGATCAATGTGGAGGACCCTTTGGAGGCCGTATTGTTGAATCTTGATGTCAATGATGATGATGGTCGAGTGGAGTACGTGAATGATTTACATGGAATGAGCTCTTATTCTTATGAGCCTAGGAAACTCTCTTTGGATCTTGAAAATAGAAATACCCCTCCAACAAAGCCTTCAATTGAGGAACCTCCGGAGTTGGAGTTGAAGCCATTGCCTCTACACCTCAGGTATGAATTCTTAGGCCCTGATTCAACTTTACCAGTTATTCTTTCGTCATGTCTTACTACATGCAGGTAGATGCCACATTTGTGGTGCTCAAAAAGTGGAAAAAGGCAATTGGATGGACTTTAGTTGATATTCGGGGAATAAGCCCTGCATTCTGTATGCACGAGATTATTCTGGAAGATGATGCAAAACCCTCCTTGGAACATCAAAGGAGGCTGAACGAGGCAATGCAAGAAGTTGTGAAAAAAGAGGTGATCAAGTGGTTAGATGTCGGTGCGGTGTACCCTATCTCTGATAGCTCGTGAACTTCACTGGTGCAATGTGTGCCGAAAAAGGGTGGTATTACCGTGGTGACCAATGCTAATAATGAACTTATCCCAACCTGGACAGTGATCGGATGGAGGGTGTGCATGGACTACCACAAGTTGAACAAGGTGACCCGCAGGGATCACTTCCCATTGCCTTTCCTTGACCAGATGCTTGTTCGTCTTGCTGGGCGTGCCTTCTATGGTTTCTTGGATGGTTACTCGGGGTACAATAAAATTTTGATAGCGTAAGGCCCCAAAAATTTTTTTCGAGTAATTTAAGATTTCGTCGTGCAAATGTAGGCTAAATTATTTTATCTCGTATGCAAATAAGGATTTATGATATTATGGTATATCAATTGGATATGTTAATAAGTGTATAAGTCTTTTTATAAGTGATTTGGGGACTAAGGAAAGGCCTAAGTCTAAGCCAAGTTGGAAAATTGCATATTAGACGAAATATGTAAATGAGTGCACACAAGACGTCACTTTGAACGATCATATCTCCAGTTATATAAGGATTTGTGTGCGGATCAACCTATAAAATTAAAGATCTTTGAGTCTAGTTTCCAATGCAACAAACCGTTCGTCATTTGGAGGTGTATACAGAAAGTTATGATCATTTTACTCGTCAGGTGTCAGATGCGCGAAAACTTGCGCGAAATGAACTTCGCGCATACTTCGCGCATCTGAGGCAGACTGCTCAAAAAAAATGCACAAAGTAATGCGCGATCACGCATCTGGGCAACACTTCGCGCACCTGGAAAGTTTTAATACCCCAAAGACCGGTCTAGAGTGTTCCCAACTCATTTTTGGGGTTA
>MU761258.1:41115-82129 GCA_026770625.1 Nicotiana glauca | reverse complement strand
CTTGGGGTTAAAATAAAGTTTGGGGGCCAAATGGCTATTTTTTAAAGTGGCCAACGGATAAAATTGAAGCCCAACAGCTACATTTTAAAAATCTAACCGTTGGTATTTAAAAAAAAAATTTTGAAAAATGGCCGTTAGGACCGTTAGGCCCGTTAGGACCGGCCCAGGCCCGCCAGCCGGTCCCGGGCTTAGCGGTCCCGGGCTCGTGGGCTTGCCAATTGTAACCGGCCCGTCACGGGCTTCTTGCACCATTTAGCCCAGGCCCACCAGGACCGTCCCGCTAGGCCCGTTTAGCCCGTTTAGCCCCCGGGCTCGGTCCGGGCCCGATCCAAGACCGGCCCACAGTACAGCCTTAGCTCCGGCTTTTGCGATGCCTAAGCCGCTCTTGCAGCTCCAGTTTTGCGGACATAGCACCGCTTCTACGATTTCTGAGGGAAAGGGGGCAAAGCCACTTCTACGGCCATTTATACGCTTCAGCAGCACCGCATCTGCGGTTCCCAAGCCATAGATGCAAAAATACCATAAGAGGAACACTTCAGTTGCTGCATCACATCAAAATTTCTCCATTAACCACCCGAAATCATCCCGAGGCCTCCGGGACCTCAACCAAAAGCACTAATAATACCTAATACCCCATTCAAACTTTTACCAATCCTTAAACCACCTAAAGCAACGTCAAAAACTCGAATTAACCAAGGATTTTAGCTTAATAACTTCAAATTTCATCAAAACACTCTTTCGATAAAAAACCTAATCACAACACGTCCAAATGACCTGAAATTTTGCACATAATGGAGCTACTGCAACTTCCGAAATTCCAATCCGACCCTCGGATCAAAAACTCACTATCGGACCGGAAACTTCAAAAATTCAAACTTCGACATTTCAAGCCTAAATGAGCTAACGGAACCATCGGATTTCTATTCCAAGGTCGTCTTCACACTGTTCTGATTGTGAGCACGGGATTTTTGTGTGCAATTTTATGAATTTTTGTGGAATTTTCTGTTATTATTTGCATTTTGTCCTTGCATTATTTGTTTAAATTAATGGAGAAATACAAAAATAAGTTGCATTTTTCATTTAGGATTTAATTTTATAATTAGTATTAATTAAGTAAGTTTTTGTTTTACAAAAATGAAAAGAAAATCATAAAAATATGTATTTTTGCATTTTTAGTGTTTAAAGTCAAATTGTGTGATTTTTCTTTTAAATTGATATTAATCATGTGTGATAATTATTATTAAGCATCAATTAGTATTTTTAAGTTAATTTGAGGTTTTATAATTTAAATTTAGGATTTATTTTAATTTGTTGGAAAAATAGGTAAATAAACGCAAAGAAAACGGAATTGGGCCAAAATTCATGAAGCCCAAGCCAAAACCAGCCCAGACATGCCCAACCCAGTCCGCCCCTACTAAATCCAAACGACGTCATTTGGGAATGTATTAATCAGGATCGTTGATCTCATTAGATCGAACGGTCCAGTCTGTCTCCAGCATCACCAAAACGATGTCGTTTCAAGTTTGTTAATCTGATCCGTTAAAACTTAATCATCCAACAGCCTAAAACACGCCTCATGACCCGTTACCCAGCCCCGACCCGTTCCATCAGAGATCGATTCGGTCTCAAGAGTGTCTAAGCAACACTATTTTATTTAGTGGATTGATCCAAGTCGTTGATCTTATTTGATCGAACGGCCTGGATCAAATCCCCTTCCCAGTACATAATTCCAAACCATACCCCGCCCCCCTCAGAACCCCCCCTCTCCTCATCTCTCTCAACCTCGTCTCTTCAGAGACGAGGAACCCTAGCCCGCCGCCCCTAAATCCTCCCCTCCTTCGATGTCGGCGCCGGCCCCAATCCACTTGAAAATTACACCAAACAACCCCCTCAGCCTCCTCTTCCCAAATCCCAACCCCATTCCCTTCGAATCATCGTAGAATCCTTCGAATATCAATTCGAAGGGATGAACCCTAGCGCCACCCTCAAATTCTCCGGTGGCGGCGCCGCTTCAGATCGGTCCCAAATTAACACCCTAGGATCCCTTTCCATCCCTCTTCTATAATATCTAAAAAAATTCCCTCGAATCACTTTTAAACTCCTCGAATCTTAAAATCCCCAATCCGGGTCCTAAGATGATAGACTAAGTTCGAGATTGATGGCGGTTATGCCAATTTTAGAGCCGGTTTTGTCACTTAATAGTGTTATTTACTTGTTCTGACAAAGAATAAGTGATTAACATTATTTGGTGTCGAAATCGGAATGTCAAGTCAAGTACGAGTTCTATACGATGAGTTTCTTTCTTTTTATTTTCATCCCTGTTTCTTCCTTCTTCTCTTTTCTTTATAATTGTTCTTGTGATTCATACAGCCTTCCTTCCGCTTCATCTTTTCTCTTCTGCTATGGTTAATTAATTGTTATGTGAATAAGGGTTAGCTGAAATTGTTTGTCGCTTTGCGGTTTGGTTCATGATTTTCATTAGTCTGTCTGGTTTGTATCCATAAGTGCATTCAAATCCTGTTTTCCCCTATTTTTGTTTATGTGATGACCCGGCCCGTCGTCTCATATGTTATTGCTCCGTTTCCCCCATTTCATGCTTCTTCATGTTTCGTTATCGGTATGTGGTGTGTTAGAGTTGATTTGGATTGATTTTGATGAGAAATGAGACACTTAGTCTCTTTAAGGAAAGCTTAAGTTGGAAAAGTCAACCGGATGTTGACTTATGAGTTAGAGGGCTCGGATGTGATTTTTGACATTTCGGTTAGCTTCGGGAGGTGATTTGTGACTTAGGAGCGTGATCAGAATTGATTTTGGAGGTCCGGTGTAGAATTAGGCTTGAATTGGCGAAATTAGTATTTTGGCAAATTCCGGTTGATGGGTGAGATATCGATCTGAGGGTCGGAATGGAATTTTGAGAGTTGTTGTAGCTTTGTTGGGTGATTTTGGATATATGTGCAAATTTTCAGGTCATTCGGACATCGTTTGGTCGGGTTTTTGATCGTTTGTGCAATTCGGAAGTTTTTAAGAAACTTAGGCTTTGATTTGATGAAATTTGAGGATTTTTATGTTAACGATAGTGTTTTGAGGTTCGAGCAAGTTTGAATAAGGTAATAGAGAATGTTGGTGTTTTTGGTTGAGGTCCCGGGGGCCTCGAGGTGAGATCGGGTGTTTAAACGAGAGTTTTTGAAGTTTGCTTCAGGTCTATATTGATGTCATCTGGTATTTCCGCTTCTGCGAAAATGGACCGTAGAAGCGGTTCCGCAGAAGCAGGTGAAGGAACGCAGAAGCGATTCTTGTCCTGGTGAGG
Source organism: Nicotiana glauca (assembly GCA_026770625.1). NCBI lineage: Eukaryota > Viridiplantae > Streptophyta > Magnoliopsida > Solanales > Solanaceae > Nicotiana > Nicotiana glauca. The sequence continues at coordinate 78,822 of MU761258.1, read as the reverse complement.
AGTTTTCGCAAAAGCGGAACAGTGTCCGCAAAAGCGAGTCTGCAGGAGCGAACTTTCAACCGCAGAAGCGGTAATGGGTGATCCGCATAAGCGGATTTTTGGACGCAAAAGCGGGAATTTGTAAAATTTAAGGGAAACCACATAAGTGGAGTTTTTGCCGCAGAAGCGGTCCCGCATAAGCGAAAACGGGACCGCAGAAGCAAAAAATCGCTATTGGCATAAGGGTTTTATATCATTATTTCATCCGCGAGCTTATGTCATTTTTCCTCCATTGCTGAGCGATTTTGGGAGCTTTGTGCGAGAATTTTCGAGGGTTTTGACTAATAATCGAATGGAGGCATGTTCCTTGGTCTAATTATTCAAGTTTATGGTAGAATTAACATGGAAATTGTTGAAATTCATTAAAAATGGGTAAAGCTAGGGCTTGAGTTTTTGATATTTCAAATTGGGATTTGATAGGTCATTTGAGCTCGGATTTAGGATTTCTTGGTATGTATGGACTCGTGGCGAGACGAGGAATCCGGTAATGTAAGTTTTGTAATTTTTTGAGAAGCGGGCCCGGGGCTCGGGTCTTGCTTGTTTAGAGATTTTGCAATATTTTGATTGTTTTCGATCGGGTATTGTTCCCTTAGCATATTGTGATGTATTTGCTCTCATTTTTGTTAGATACGATGCACGTGGAGGCCGATTTAAGGGGCAAAGGCATCGCGAGCTAAAGATTTCACCGGTTCGAGGTGAGTAATACTTGTAAATGGCATCCTGAGGGTTTGACACCCCGGATTTGCACCCATAGTGCTAGATTGAGGTGACTTGAACGCCGGATAGAGACCGTAGGGTAGAGCACCGTTGGAGGATTGTAACTTGGTCCATCCCGGTTGTTGATTTTACCGTGTATTTCACTATGACTTGTTGTTTTTCACTATGACTTGGGCTTATTTCCATACTTGGGGTTTATTGCCGACTGTTTGAACTTCTTGTGAGCTATCATCATTGTTTTCCTCACTATTTGAAATATTATTTGAACTCTGTCCATTTGAATTACACTGTTTCATGAACTCAGCTATATTTTTACTCAACCTTGAGTTTTAACTGATATTTGAACTATTGTTTGAGCTGAGCATTTTTGTTTTACTGATGCCCGAGGGGCTTACGATTATTTTGGACTGATTGAGGCCGAGGGCCATGGTTGAGGATCTAACAAGGGATGTGAGGAGACTTTCAGGCCTCGAGGGATGTGAGGAGGCTTTCAGGCCTCGAGTGATGTGAGGAGGCTTTCAGGCCTCAAGTTATGTGAGGAGGATTTCAGGCCTCGAGTGATGTAAGGAGGCTTTCAGGCCTCGAGTGATTGGTGAGGAGGCTTTCAGGCTTCGAGTGTTATATGAGGAGGCTTTCAGGCCTCCAGTGTATTATGAGCAGGCTTTCAGGCCTCGCATTGATATTGTTCAGGCTTTCAGGCCTTATTGATAGCGCTTGGGTTGTAGGAGCCCCTTCGGAGTCTGCACACCCACAGTGAGCGCAGGTACCCATGTGATTTGAGAGTGAGCCCGAGGGGCTGATGTGATTTGAGAGTGAGCCCGAGGGGCTGATGTGAGTTGGGAGTGAGCCCGAGGGGCTGATGTGAGTTGGGAGTGAGCCCGAGGGGCTGATACTATTCTGAGCGGTTGATATTGAGCCCGAGGGGCTGGTACTATTTTGAGTTGTGCCCGAGGGGCGAACTTTTATGTGCTCATCTTACATACTTATTTGCATTTTTACCTGTCATACTATGGTATTTGTGCCCGAGGAGCGGATTTTTCTGTGCTAATCAGCACTAACTATTTTTAAACAATTTTCATAATTATTGAAAAGACCATTTTCAAAAGAGATTTGAACTGAGCCGAAACATTTCTAAAGAGCTCATTGATTTCACCGTTTTCTCGGAAATCGTACCTGGCTTCTGTATAGCCTGTTGGTTGCTTTACGTGATTTCTTGCTGCTCAGTTATTATTTACTTTTATTACTCATTGAGTTGGAGTACTCACTTTACTCCCTGCACCTCGCATGCAGTTGCAGGCATTGTTCACCCGGAAGCGGGTTAATAGTTGATTGAAGGTATTACTACTGTAGTGGGCAAGGTGACCGCCAGCGTTCACGGCACCGAACTTCACCTTTTGATTCCAGATTTTAATTTGTATATTATTATTGGCCCAGTAGTTGTGTTCAGTCTTCTTTACATGCTCGTGACTTGTGACACCCCGATAGGGTTGTGTTGGGTTGTAAATAATCGGTTATTATTATCGTTAAGTTATATTTATCTGCTCATTTATATTTAATAATTGTTAAAGAGACGAATTGGGGAAACGGGACCGCAGAAGCGAAAAATCGTTGCTGGAAGAAGGGTTTTAAATTATTATTTCATCCGCGAGCTTATGTCATTTTTCCTCCATTACTGAGCGATTTTGGGAGCTTTGGGCAAGAATTTTCGAGGGTTTTGACTGAGAATCAAATGGAGGTAAGTTCCTTGGCCTAATTATTCAGGTTTATGGTAGAATTAACATGGAAATTGGTTGAAATTCATTAAAAAGGGGTAAAGTTAGGGCTTGAGTTTTTTATATTTCAAATTGGGATTTGATAGGCCATTTGAGCTCGGATTTAGGAGTTCTTGGTATGTATGGACTCGTGGCGAGACGAGGAATCTGGTAATCTGAGTTTTGTAATTTTCTGAGAAGCGGGCCCGGGGCTCGAGTCTTGTTAGTTTTGAGATTTTGCTATATTTTGATTGTTTTTGATCGGGTATTGTTCTCTTAGCATATTGTGATGTATTCGCTCTGATTTTGGTTAGATACGATGCGCATGGAGGCCGATCTAAGGGGCAAAGGCATCGCGAGCTAGAGATTTCACCGGTTCGAGGTGAGTAATACTTGTAAATGATATCATGAGTGTTTGACACCCGGATTTACACCCATAGTGCTATATTGAGGTGGCTTGCACGCCGGATAGAGAGCGTGGGGTAGAGCACCGTTGGGGGATTGTGACTTGGTCCATCCCGGTTGTTGATTTTACCGCGTATTTAACTATGAATCTTTGTTTTTCACTATGACTTGGGCTTATTGCCATACTTGGGGTTTGTTGCCGACTGTTTGAACTTCTTGTGAGCTATCATCATTGTTTTCCTCACTATTTGAAATATTATTTGAACTTAGTCCATTTGAATTACACTGTTTCATGAACTCAACTATATTTTTACTCAACCTTGAGTTTTAACTGTTTTTTGAACTATTGTTTGAGCTGAGCATTTTTGTTTTACTGATGCCCGAGGGACTTATGATTATTTTGGACTGATTAAGGCTGAGGGCCATGATTGAGGATCTGACGAGTGATGTGAGGAGGCTTTCAGGCCTCGAGTGATGTGAGGAGGTTTTCAGGCCTCGAGTGATTGGTGAGGAGGATTTCAGGCCTCGAGTGTTATGTGAGGAGGCTTTCAGGCCTCGAGTGTATTATGAGCAGGCTTTCAGGCCTTATAGATAGCGCTTGGGCTGTAGGAGCCCCTCCGGAGTCTGCACACCCACAGTGAGCGCGGGTACCCATGTGATTTGAGAGTGAGATCGAGGGACTGATGTGATTTGAGAGTGAGCCCGAGGGGCTGATGTGAGTTGGGAGTGATCCCAAGGGGCTGATGTGAGTTGGGAGTGAGCCCGAGGGGCTGATGTTGTACCATGTGATTGAGACTGAGCCCGAGGGGCTGATACTATTCTGAGCGGTTGATATTGAGCTAGAGGGGCTGGTACTATTTTGAGCTGTGCCCGAAGGGCAAACTTTTATGTGCTTATCTTACATATTTATTTGCATTTTTACCTGTCATACTGTGGTATTTGTGCCCGAGGGGCGGATTTTTCCGTGCTAATCAGCACTAACAATTTTTAAATAATTTTTGTAATTATTGAAAAGACCATTTTCAAAAGAGATTTGAACTGAGCCGAAACATTTCTAAAGAGTTTATTGATTTCACCATTTTCTCGAAAATTGTACCCGGCTTCTGTATAACCTGTTGGTTGCTTTACGTGATTTCTTGCTGCTCAGTTATTATTTACTTTTATTACTCATTGAGTTGGAGTACTCACTTTACTCCCTGCACCTCGCATGTAGTTGCAGGTATTGTTTACCCGGAAGCGGGTTTATAGCTGATTGAAGGTATTACTACTGTAGTGGGCAAGGTGACCGCCAGCGTTCGCGGCACCGAACTTCACCTTTTGATTCCAGATTTTATTCTGTATATTATTATCGGACCAGAAGTTGTGTTCAGTCTTCTTTAGGTGCTCGTGACTTGTGACACCCCGGTCGGGTTGTGTTGGGTTGTAAATAATCGGTTATTATTATCGTTAAGTTGTATTTATCTATTCAGTTATGTTTAATAATAGTTAAAAAGATGAATTGGGGTTAGTTGGCTGGCCTTGTCTTCATGAGAGGCGCTATCACGACCGGGTTTAGAAATTGGGTCGTGACAGTTTAATTGAATTAGGTCACTCTATTTTAACAACTTAATTAATAATTTGGTTGATTTTTTGGTGATTTGTTCATGTTAATTTTTTAGCTTAATTGGGTCATTGTGCTAAATTGGTTTGAATAATTTGGGTCCTGTTAGGAAATCCATATTTGTAGTATGTGATCTGGCAGCATTTGTTGGTCTAGTTGTGGTTGAGTGTTAGTTGGGTAAATAGCAGTAACTACGGGTAAATTGGATAATCTAAACTTTAGAATTAATTGGGTTTTAAGGGGTAATTAATAGAATAAGGGGTCAACCTAGATAGTGTATAATACAGAAAAATTAAAGTAGTAGAAACTGCACTCAGGCTTATTTTAGGGACTGAAATAAGCATTACTGATTAAATAAAAGGCACTAGGGTAATGGGGTAATTAAATACTGAAAGGATAAGATTGATAGTGGTGATAGCACCAATTGGATGGCCATTTTGGGAGGCTGGAAATCAGATTTAAAAGGGAGGTTTTGAAGTATATAAAAAGAGGAACGTAGATACAAAAGAGGGGGGTCTTTTTGAACACACAGAAAAAAAGAAGGGCTTGAACACTCTGAAATTTGGAGAAATAGGGGTCTTGAACACATAGAAAGGGAGAGAACAGAGTCTTTAACATTTTGAAAAATTGACAGTTTTTTTGAACACCTAGAAAGAAAGATATATTGAGAGACAGTCTGCAATTAAAGAGAAACACACATAACACATTGAGAGGAGAAACTTTAGAGTTCAAGAGTTCAAGGGTATAGGATCAGAAGAAGAGAGCTTGAGAGATCCACAAAAAAAAGAAATAACTTAACAAAAGTCTACTGTTTCACTGGATTTATTTTATCCTTAAGGTTTTTTGTTTTGCTGAAGTCATCTGTGATTCAATTGGGTTAAAAATGGTTTAATTTGGTCTTTCAAAATTGAGTTTGAGTCGAAACTATGGTTGGATTCTAGTATCAACTCGAATTGGGGTTATAAATCAGATTTGAGTTTGTTTGGAAAGTTGGTTTTCAAGCTGTGGGTTTAGGTGTACTGTTCTATCAGATTTAAAGCTAGTTCCTATTTCATTTCTGCTGCTGTGCTACTAAGCTGCTAGCTAACTGACCCTGCTTGATTTTTGGTTCTATCTCGTTTCAGGTACACACTGTAAAATTATTGATTATTGAACGTTGGATTTGAAGAATAAAAAATGAGAAAGAAGGATTTGAAAGTCTCATCACAATTGTCCTTTATTCCTTTCTGTTTCACTTTATATTTCTATTTGAGCATGCTATACTATTTAGATAATATGTATGTTAAGTAGATAACGTCACTTGTAATTGAATCGGGACTGTTGTAAGATTGAATAAACAGTTTTGGTATCTACACATGTAGAAGTAGTCTGATAATTGTAATTGGTCTTGCTGAAATTAGTACTGAGTCATTCTTTGGTCTGGTATTTGTTTAGTCCTATTCAATTGCTCGTGTGTTTCACCAATTAGTTTGGTCGAATGTATTCCTGAATTTCTGGGTATTGTTAATGTGATTAAAGAAAAAAATGATCCATAGTAGTTCAATAATAGGTTTAGTTTATTTTGGTTTTATTAATGAGCATGTGTAAGTGAGAATCGTGGGTTATAATTCATAATGTTCAGTCAATGGTTTTAAAACTTGAAAAATAAGAATTCAATTTTATTTTGTGTAGTTTTCTATTTGTGATGTGAGTAGTAATTATGCATGAAGACTTGGTCCTAAGGATTGGACTAGAAGTTGGCCCAATTAGTAAAATCATATGGCCAGGTTTATTGTGAGGTATTCAATTTATTAGAAAAAGATGGGATCACTTTTAATTCAATGTTTCACGTGCTGGGAGATTCGATCTCGAGTCCAACAATTGGTAGTGCTCAGATTCCAAATTTTGAGTTCACGTTGGGCCTAGGGATGCAAGCCCGCCATTTTCTTTCACCTTGTTCGTTCATTATACAAGTAAGGTCCAACTGTTTGGGCCCAGGATCTTTGCATAATAATATAATTCACAACACAGGTTTATTGGTTTTAACTCGGTCCATTGTTTAGTGTAAAAATTGGTGACAACCTTCCTTGCTCTTTAATTAATCAATTGAGATGTGCTATATCCAATAACAGTCATGGCCCTCCGAATGTAGTTGAATTAATCCTTTTAATTTAGAGTTGAGGTGTGCCATGCCAAACAAAAATGACAATTTTGTGGCCCTCGTTCTAATTAGCTTTAACTCAACCTTAGAATTCGAGGTGTGTCATTTAGCAAATTCCATGGCCCTCGCAAACTGCAAACACGTAGTTGCTTTAGACGCGTATTTTAGTAATATTACCTTCTTAAACTCTGGTGCACATTTATGTGACCCAAAATCCAAATCCCAAAACGTTGAATAAAATGTGTCACAGATCTGGTTGCATTTCATATGATGTGATCCAAAAATATATTTTAAACGACGTTCAACATTCTTTAAAAATTGATCAAAAGTGGTAAATAATCTAAAATTTCACATAGGTTCAACATGTATTAAAATCAGATAATTAAGCTGAATATGACAGTTGAGCGACCGTGCTAGAACCACGAAACTTTAGAATGCCTAACACCTTCTCCCAAGTTAACAGAATTCCGTATCCGGATTTCTGGTTTGCCGACTATTAAACAGAGTCATTCTTTTCCTCGATTCGGGATTTAAACCGGTGATTTGGGACACCATAAATCTCCCAAGTGGCGACTCTAATTTTAATTAAATAATACCGTTTCGATTGTCACTTCAAGTTGGAAATAACTCCCTTTATTATACCCTTCACGGGGTGTAGTAGGTAAAAAGGAGGTGTGACAGTCTGGCGACTCTGCTGGGGACCGGAACCCAGAACTTGGTTCAGGGTTCAAGAATTCGAGCTTGGAATATTTGTTGTATTTGGCTTGTATATTATTTGGTTTTATTACATGTTTGGAACTAATGTGCAAATGTTGCTTTTTACCGCATTGATATTGATGAACTGTATATAATTTGTTATGAATCCCTCCTCTCTTTGAGTCTTCTACATCATGGAGAAGGGTACACTTCGTGTGAATTCTCTTCTGTTTAGAGTCTTTTTCCATTTAGAACGAGGTTCGGATAAGTTGCTAATCCGACGGAGCTTTTGTATCCCCGGTACGCTGCCCCCCTCCCCCCCCCCTCCCGACTCGAGTTGTCCGTTCGGGTAAACCAGGTCTAGAATAATATACCTAAGTTGTAAACCTAGAATAACAAATCCTCATGCCGGATCCCTAGTAGGAACGTTTGTTTGCATCATGTGCATTTGACTTAGGGGACTCAACACAGGGGTTGGGTTTGTCTAGGACAGGTGTACCTGAAATGAAAAAGACCATCCTGATGCATCTTACTTGCTACTTGTGCATTTATTTGCTTTGGACTTGCATGCTGACCGACCTTTGAATAAATAAATAAAAAATATATAGTCTGTTTTCAAAATAATTTGTGCCGAACTATGTAAGTTTGATTCTCACCGGATGTGGGATACGTAGGCAACCCATATCGGGTTCAACTATTCTGAAAAATTATTATTAAAAAAAAAAGATTTTTTTATTGGGTAAATAAATATCACAATTTTGCCATAAGTAAGGTAATGTCATTCGTGTCCAAAATAGCCGAATGTCCCAAAACAGACGTCGGAAGGTTGTTTTTGTGAGAACAACCGTCTTTGGTCATTTCTCAAAATCTTTGACCGGTTAGCAAACACAACCTTTAAATCTTCTTCGAAAGTGCTGAAAGGTCGTATTGACAAAACCGGATATTTTATGAAAATTTTTGAGAAAAAGTGATGATTTTTTTTATGAAAAAAAAAACAATAATTTGTATTTGTCAGTCAAGTCTATTAGTCTATTTTTTAGTTGTATTGCCATTTTGATGTTAGAGTCTTTTGGAGTCCGCTAATATTGTAATAAAATGTGTCGTTGTAATAAGCATATTTTTCTTTTATGAAAAATTTGAAAAAAAAATTCAATTTTTTTTTATTAGTCATTTTTGCACTTATCAGCCAGAACTACGCCCGGTCTGATTTACGCAGGGTCATGATACATAGGCAATCCACATAGGATTCGACCACCACTAAAAGAAAAAAAATATTTTTTTTATAGAGAGGAATCAAATAAAGGAAAATGGAACAAAGAAAATCCGGGATAACTCAAGTAACCAAGCAAATGCATAATAGTAATGGTTAACTGCTTAGGTGCATTGCATCCTTAATGTGTGTTTACCTATCTGTTAAATGCCCTAACGCTAACATGATGGTTTCATTTTGTCATATCACCCAGGCAGGTGGTTGGTTTGTGGTCATCGAAGTAACTCCTCTCCACAACATAAATCAAACAGGTGATGGCAGATAACAACAAAATTGGGGTAGTTGATATCAGTACACCAGAGTGGTTAGTTGAATAGGACACAAGTTTGGCTGATGAGGTGAGGATGCTAAGACAACACATAACAAACACGCATCAAGCTTGGATGGTTGGGAAGGCACCCATACCACCACCACCTGGTTTCTCAGATGTTGTCCTTACCCAAACTTTGGCATCTCCCGATCACCCTAATATCTCCATCACTCTTCATCAAAGTTCTGAGAGGCTGAAGAAAATAGAACAGTCCTTAAAGAACGTGCAGGGGACGGGAGACTGAGGCAGCATGTCTTACCAAGAGTTGTGCACACTCCCTGACGCCCGCCTGCTCGCAAGTTTTAAAGTACCTAAGTTCAACTTGAATAAGGAATGCAAAGATCCTGTAGTCCATCTGAGGGAATAGTGTAAGGAAATGAGGAATGTTGGTGAGAAAGACGATTTGCTACTTGCATACTTTAGCAAAAGCTTGACTGGGGCAGCTTTGGAATGGTATAATCGTCAAAATGTTAGTAAGTGGAATACATGGGATGATATGGCTCAGGACTTTGTACGACACTTCCAAAATAATATAAACATTATCTCGAATCACTCTTCCATATCTCAGATAGAAAAGAAACCTAAAGAAGGTTTTATGAAGTTCTAGCTCAGATGGAGTGAACAAGTTGCTCGGGATAATCTTCCCTTGGAAATAAAAGATGTTGTTGAACCTCCCCAACGACAAGGTCCAGTGGTCGTCCTTGCTAAACGCCCTCAGCCTCCATATCGACCCCGTCGATATCCTTTTAATTCTCCTGACCAATGTTTCTCTCCAAGAAAGCCCCTAAATCGTACATCACTTCCCAGATATCCTGTCCACATTGCACCACCATATGCTCTACATCCCGGAGGCCCGCGATGGTCTGCACCGCTGCCACAAATGTCTCATCCGGCGTATCAATCACCTATCCGTGGAAGATTCCAACCGAGGCCTGAGTATAAAATAAAAAGACTACTAGAAAAAGAGAATGCTTTCGGAGAATCTTATGCAAGCTTGTTTGAAAAGCTAAAGTGTTCTGGCCTGATTGAGCCACTCCTTGGTTATACTCTAGACCCACATGCAAAAAGATTTGATCCTACTGTACGATGCACGTGCCACTCTAATATCCAAGGATATAGCATTGATAATTGTCGTTCTTTGAAGAAGGAAATAGGAAGAATGATTCACGAAGGGGTAATTGTGATTAACGACAGTAACAAAGAGCATGCGAATCCTCTTGGGGATGTATTGACTAAAGCTGATAATATTAAAGTGGGTAATGGTCTTGGAAATATTGATGCAGAAGTCAGTGGCTAAGATGTCGTGCTTGGTAATTGGAAAGACTCTCCATTTCTTGGTCAATCAGAGTGGAGTTTTGGTGGCTTATTTTGTTGTCATTTATGTTGTCCAGATTATTTCAGGGTTGTAATCTGGATATTGTCGTGTAAATCAAACCCTTCTATCATTTTATTTTATCCAGTTCCTTTGGTCATAGTATCTCATTTGGTGTTGTGTAGGTTTGTTCCAAGGGTTGTACCCCAGTTTATTATGCTTGTTATATTGTACAAACTCTTTCCCCGTCTGTCTAATGCAATTCTCCGTTCTCCATTATATCTAGACATTTTCTTTTGTTTGGTCCTATCCTTTTAATAGTTCTTTTCCTATTGACTCTAGTGACATGACATGCGCGTACAGTTATAGGCCTAATCTTAAAAGTTAACCATGAAGCAATTGGGAGATGATCGAGACACTTGAGGGAAATAAGAACAGATTTGGACATGTTGAGATCATTTGAAGCCCGAACCCTGTGAAACTGAGGCTGATAGAACATAAAGAAACCTTATGTTTCATGCGGCATCAGTTTGAAATTAAAAACAAGTTTGCCCAAATTGGCAAGGGACGTTTGTGATAATAAGAATGAGAGTGTTGTCCAATAGCGCTAAAAATTAACAAATGGAAAAGGTAAATGTGTGGATATGGTTATCAAGTCTGGCACAATCAGAAGATGTTACGAATGTTAGTTTAATTGTGTTGTTTGTACTTGGCATATTTTGAAGATTGTAATAACGAAGGCATTTTGTTATGCTATCTAAACACTTTATTATTCATTACCCCTTTGAGCCTTACTTGTTTTCTTTCATACCCCTATTTCAGAATCAGTAGCAAAGATTAGAAACACAAGCATGAAAGCTAAGTAAAAAATGAAAAATAAAAATAAAACAAAAATAAAATCACAAAAAGAAAATAATGATAAGTGAAAAGAAAAAACAAACTATAGCAATAAGGAATTTGGTGTGAACTACGTTTGACTTGATTCCTTTTAAGGATACGTAGGCAACTTCACGGCTCGGTCATAGTGGAACAAGAATCAGGAGATCCCCAAGCAAGAAACTAGGGCAGAAGTTGTGGTTGTTGTAAAAAAATCTGGTTCCGAAGATTGTAATTTTGAACCCATTTGAATTATTTTTGAGCCTTTAATACCCTTTCTTTCTAACCCTATCCAAAGACCCACGTTACGGTCTAAAGAAAGACCTTTTGATCAGTCTTCAAAAGACACTAAGTCGAGCAAATAATGATGATTTGCGTCAGGGGCAACACTCCAATCCAAGCTGATGGAAATAAAAATGAGAGAGTCTTATTGGTGAAAACCCTCACGGGCACCTTGAGGCGACTGCAAGGAGAGAGAAAGACCAAAAAGAGAGAGGCTTGATAGTGAAAACCTTTCAGGCACTACAAGTCGAATAAGGATTGCAAATCAAATTTGATATACGGAGCATGGAAGTCCCGTTTCACAGAAAAAGGTATGACAAGAGCTTAACATCGAAATTACTTAACAGAATAGGCCGCAAGTGCATGTCCCGATCATTAGAGTTAGTGTCCAATCCGATAGGTTTCTACTTTCTAGTTTTTCTTGTTAGGAAACATATTTTTTCCTTTGTCCTTTATTCTACTCCTTTTTCTTGCTCACTTCTTCTTCTTGAGTCTGTCTGGTCGGAACAAGTGAGAAATGACTTCAAAATTTGTCATCAACTTTCCAATTGCACAAGACGAGATCTGGCTAGTACATCAAATTGGCATAAGTCAGGAAAGAACAACTAGGGCACTGAGCTGGTAATAATCAACATGCTTTGGGATCCCTGCAAAATACAAAGGTTTGGTCCATATCAGTTCATGGAGAATGAGATAGATGGAGGGTGTTGTGTGAATGAATCAAAGGTATATTTTGTGATGAGATTGACAAGAAGGGTGGACCAGTGACAAGAAAGATATTCCAAGTAGAAATCTAAAGTTATAGACCTCAAGGCCAAAGCCAGTGGTTTAAACTAGGAAAGAGCGACATGTGCGCTGAAGTTGGTAACAATCAATATGCTTTGGGGATCAGATGAAACACAAAGGCTTGGTAGAAATCGTCCAAGGGCAATCCAACAAATAGAAGGTATTTGGGTTCAAATGAAGAGAGGTATTTTCTGGTTTAATGTTTATAAAGGAAGTGCTTAGTCAAGGAACTAGAAAGGTCATCAAATGGAAATTAATTGCCATGTCAAGTAAAAGAGCAACAGACCACAAGTCCAAGGCCAATGGACAAGTCAAAAAAGAACAACATATACATAGAGTGGGGAGCGATGGACGTGATTTGGGAATTCATGAGAGACACAAAAGTCGGGTAGATGCCGGTTCATGAGCAATACAACAAATAGAAGATATTAGGTCGGAACAGAGAACAAGTATTTCAGTGATACAGATGACAGAAAAAGTGGTTAATTAGTAAACATGCAAGATCTTCAAGTGGAAATCAGCTGTCACGGGAAATATATGGGGTCAGATAAGAAGACTAGAAATAGTTGGGAAGTTTGTGACTAAAGAGTAGTCAGAAGATCGGAAGTTTTCAACCAAGTTTAAGGTAGTCGGACGAATCAGCGCATGGAAAGGAGCAAAGAAAAACCATCTCCATCAAAAGTACCACAACCAACCACCACATTTTTAACTAACGAGATTTTTTTTTCTGTGATTGAAATAGGGGCAGAAAATCTCGGTTGTTTCGAAGGAACCCACCGTAAGGAAAGTCAAGCACCAAACAAGACTGGGAAGACAACTCAAGTTTTAAGGGAAAGTAGTTTTCGAATGAAGACAACACAAGTTTCAAGGGAAAATAGTTTCGAAGGAAGACAACTCAAGTTTTAAGGGAAAGCAGTTTTGAAGGAAGGAAACACAAATTTTAAGGGAAAACAATGTCAAAAGAAGACAATTTTTAAGCTATTGAAGTTGGGAGACCGCCCGAAGAATGGAGGCGTTATCTTTTTAAGTTGTTGAAGTCAGGAGCCCGTCCGGAGAACAGAGGCATTACCTTTTTAAGTTGTTGAAGTCGGGAGCCCACCTGAAAAACGGAGGCGTTACCTTTTTAAGTTGTTGAAGTCGGGAGCCCGCCCGAAGAACGGAGGCGTTATCTTATTAAGTTGTTAAAGTCGGGAGCCCGCCCGAAAAATGGAGGCGTTACCTTTTAAAGTTGTTGAAGTCGGGAGCCCGCCTAGAGAACAGAGGCATTATCTTTTTAAGTTGTTGAAGTCGAGAGCCCGCCCGAAGAACGGAGGCGTTACCTTTTAAAGTTGTCGAAGTCGAGAGCCCGCCCGGAGAACGGAGGCATTGCTTTTTTAAGTTGTTGAAGTGGGGAGCCCACCCGAAGAACGGACGCGTTATCTTATTAAGTTGTTGAAGTCGGGAGCCCGCCCAAAGAATGGAGGCGTTACCTTTTAAATTTGTTGAAGTCGGGAGCCCGCTCGGAGAACGGAGGCGTTATCTTTTTAAGTTGTTGAACTTGGAAGCCCGCCCGGAGAACGGAGGCATTATCTTTTAAAGTTGTTGAAGTCGGGAGCCCGCCTAGAGAACGGAGGCATTACCTTTTTAAGTTGTTGAAGTTGGGAGCCCGCCCGGAGAACGGAGGCGTAACCATTTTAAGTTGTTGAAGTCGGGAGCCCGCCCGAAGACCGGAGGCGTTATCTTATTAAGTTATTAAAGTCAGGAGCCCGCCCGAAGAATAGAGGCATTACCTTTTAAAGTTGTTGAAGTCGGGAGCCCGCCCGGAGAACGGAGGCATTATCTTTTTAAGTTTTTGAAGTCGGGAGCCCGCCGGAAGAACGGAGGCGTTACCTTTTAAAGTTGTTGAAGTCGGGATCCCACCCGGAGAACGGAGGCGTTACCTTTTTAAGTTGCTAAAGTCGGGAGCCCGCCCGAAGAATGGAGGCGTTATCTTATTAAGTTGTTGAAGTCTGGAGCCCGCCCGAAGAATGGAGGCGTTGCCTTTTAAAGTTGTTGAGGTCAAGAGCCCGCCTGGAAAGCGGAGGCGTTATCTTTTTAAGTTGTTGAAGTCGGGAGCCTGCCCAAATAACGGAGGCGTTATCTTATTAAGTTGTTGAAGTTAGGAGCCCGCCCAGAGAATGGAGGCGTTATCTTATTAAGTTGTTGAAGTCGGGAGCCTTCCCGGAGAACGGAGGCGTTACCTTTTAAGTTGTTGAAGTCGGGAGCCCGCCCGGAGAACGGAGGCGTACCTTTTCAAGTTCAAGAAGTCAGTAACTCGCCCGGAGAGTGGAGGAATACAACAAAAATCAAGAGAAATACGTTCAAGTCAAGAAATCGGCGCAAAACAACAACAAAAGGATTGTTGTAAGGAGAATACAAGACAACAAGGCAACAAGAGACACAAGAGCAAGTTTGAAAGTCTAGATAGGATTTTTGAAATTCATAGCCTAGTCTAGCTTCTTTTATTTTTTTAGCATGGTGTAATAAGGGGTCAGCAAGTAACAGCAGCAGCAGCAATAGTAAACAACAGCTTCATGATAGTCCCAGCTACCAAAACTTCCCGAACTACATTGACCTGATTCCTTTATAGCCAAGGATATGTAAGAAACCTTTGAAGCAGGGGTTCGGTCAAATCTTTCAAAAAATGCTTCATACGGACTATTCAAACGGGCAAAAATCGCTCGTGTCCGCTCACTTTGTCTTTGCACAAAAACTCTTCGTGTTTACGAGCAAAGAGGGACAGCTATGAGCACGTGATTTTTTTAATTACTCCCACAAAATCAAAACAAAAATTATTTGTTTTATTGTGTGCACTTTTGTGAATATTCGTAAAATTTTCTGTCATTATTTGTATTTTGTCCTTGCATTATTTGTTTAAATTAATGAAAAAATACAAAAAATAAGTTGCATTTTCCATTTTGGATTTACTTTTATAATTAGTATTAATTAAGTAAGTTGTTTTTTTACAAAAATGAAAAGAAAATCATAAAAATATGTATTTTTGTATTTTTAGTGTTTAAAGTCAAATTGTGTGATTTTTATTTTAAATTGATATTTAATTATGTGTGATAACTATTATTAAGCATCAATTAGTATTTTTAAGTTAATTTGAGGTTTTATAATTTAAATTTAGGATTTATTTTAATTTTTTGGAAAAATAGGTAAATAAAAGCAAAGAAAACGAAATTGGGCCAAAATTCATGAAGCCCAAGCCAAAACCAGCCCAGACCTGCCCAACCCAGTCCGCCCCTACTAAATCCAAACGACGTCATTTGGGAACGTATTAATCAGGACCGTTGATCTCATTATATCGAACGGTCCAGTCCGCCTCCAGCATTACCAAAACGACGTCATTTCAAGTTTGCTAATCTAAGCCGTTAAAACTTAATCATCCAACGGCCTAAAACACGCCTCATGACCCGTTACCCAGCCCCGACCCGTTCCATCAGAGATCGATCTGGTCTTAAGATTGTCTAAACGACACCATTTTATTTAGTGGATTGATCCAAGCTGTTGATCTTATTTGATCGAACGGCCTGGACCAAATCCCCTTCCCAGTATATAATTCCAAACCATACCCCGCCCCCCTCAGAACCCCCCTCCTCATCTCTCTCAACCTCATCTCTTCAGAGACGAGGAACCCTAGCCCGCTGCCCCAAAATCCTCCCCTCCTCCGATGGCGGCGCCGACCCCAATCCACCTGAAAATTACACCAAACAACCCCCTCAGCCTCCTCATTCCAAATCCCAACCCCATTCCCTTCGAATCAACGTAGAACACTTCGAATATCAATTCGAAAGGATGAACCCTAGCGTCGCCCTCAAATTTTCCGGTGGCGACGCCGCTTCAGACTGGTCCCAAATTAACACCCTAGGGTCCCTTTCCATCCCTCTTCTCGAATCACTTTTAAACTCCTCGAATCTTAAAATCCCCAATCAGGGTCCTAAGATGATAGACCTAAGTTCGAGATTGATGGCGGTTATGCCAATTTTAGAGCCGGTTTTGTCACTTAATAGTGTTATTCACTTGTTCTGACAAAGAATAAGTGATTAACATTATTTGGTATCGAAATCGGAATGTCAAGTCAAGTACGAGTTCTATACGGTGAGTTTCTTTCTTTTTATTTTCATCCCTGTTTCTTCCTTCTTCTCTTTTCTTTGTATTCATTCTTGTGATTCATACTGCCTTCCTTCCGCTTCATCTTTTCTCTTCTGCTATGATTAATTAATTGTTATGTGAATAAGGGTTAGCTGAAAATGTTTGTCGCTTTGCTGTTTGGTTCATGATTTTCATTAGTCTATCTGGTTTGTATCCATAAGTGCATTCAAATCCTATTTTCCCCTCTTTTTTTAATTGAATTAGGTCACTCTATTTTAACAACTTAATTAATAATTTGGTTGATTTTCTGGTGATTTGTTCATGTTAATTTCTTACCTTAATTGGGTCATTATGCTAAATTGGTTTGATTAATTTGGGTCCTGTTAGGAAATCCATTTTTATAGACTGTGATCTGGCAGCATTTGTTGGTCTAGTTTGTGGTAGAGTGTTAGTTGGGTAAATAGCAGTAGCTACAGGTAAATTGGGTAATCTAAACCTTAGAATTAACAGGGGTTTTAAGGGGTGATTAACAGAATAAGGGATCAACCTAGATAGTGTATAATACAGAAAAATTGAAGTAGTGGAAACTGCACTCAGGTTGATTTTAGGGACTGAAATAGGCATTACAAATTAAATAAAAGGCACTAGGGTAATGGGGTAATTAAAAACTGAAAGGATAATATTGATAGTGGAGATAGAACCAATCGGATGGCCATTTTGGGAGGCTGGAAATTAGATTTAAAAAGGAGGTTTTGAAGTATATAAATAGAGGAACATAGATACAAAAGAGGGGGGTCTTTTTGAACAGACAGAAAAAAAAAAGGGGCTTGAACACTCTGAAATTTAGAGAGATAGAGGTCTTGAACACATAGAAAGGGAGAGAACAGAGTCCTTAACATTCTGAAAAATTGACAGTTTTTTTAAACATGTAGAAAGAAAGATACATTGAGAGAAAGTCTGCAATTAAAGAGAAACACACAGAACACATTGAGAGGAGAAACTTTAGAGTTCAAGAGTTCAAGGGTATAGAGTCAGAAGAAGAGAGCTTGAGAGATCCGCATAAAAAAGAAATAATTGAACAAAAGTCTACGGTTTCCCTGGATTTATTTCATCCTTAAGGTTTTCTGTTTTGTTAAAGTCATCTGTGATTCAATTGGGTTAAAAATGGTTTAATGTGGTCTTTCAAAACTGTGTTTGAGTCAAAACTGCGGTTTGATTCTGGTTTCAACTCGAATTGGGGTTATAAATCAGATTTGAGTTTGTTTGGAAAGTTGGTTTTCAAGCTGTGGGTTTAGGTTTACTGTTCTATCAGATTTAAAGCTAGCTCCTGTTTCATTTCTGCTGCTGTGCTACTAAGCTGCTAGCTAACTGACCTTGCTTGGTTTTTGGTTCTATCTCATTTTAGGTACACACTGTAAAATTATTTATTGTTGAACATTGGATTTGAAGAGTAAAAAATGAGAAAGAAGGATTTGAAAGTCCCATCTCAACTTTCCTTTATTCCTTTCTGTTTCACTTTAGATTTTTATTTGCGCGTGCTATACTGTTTAGATAATATGTATGTTAAGTAGATAACGTCACTTGTAATTGAATCGGGACTGTTGTAAGATTGAATAAACAGTTTTGGTATCTACACATGTAGAAGTAGTCTGATAATTGTAATTGGTCTTGCTAAAATTAGTACTGAGTCATTCTTTGGTTTGGTATTAGTTTAGTCCTATTAAATTGCTCATGTGTTTCACCCCTTAGTTTGGTCGAACGTATTCTTGAATTTCTGGGTATTGTGAATGTGATTAAAGAAAAAAATGATCCATAGTAGTTCAATAATAGGTTTAGTTTATTTTGGTTTCATTAATGAGCATGTGTAAGTGAGACTCGTGGGTTATAATTCATAATGTTCAGTCAATAGTTTTAAAATTTGAAAAATAAGAATTCAATTTCATTTTGTGTAGTTTTCTAATTGTGATGTGACTAGTAATTGTGCATGAAGACTTGGTCCTAAGGATTGGGCTAGAAGCTGGCCCAATTATTAAAATCATATGGCCAAGTTTATTGTGAGGTGTTCAGTTTATTATAAAAAGATGGGATCACTTTCAATTAGATGTTTCACGTGCTAGGAGACTCAATCTCGAGTCCAACACTTGGTAGTGCTAAGATTCCAAATTTGGAGTTCACGTTGGGCCTAGGGATGCAAACCCACCATTTTCTTTCACCTTGTTCGTTCTTTATACAAGTAAGGTTCAACTGTTTGGGCCCGGGATCTTTGCATAATAATATAATTCACAACAATGGTTTATTGGTTTTAACTCGGTCCATCGTTTAGCGTAAAAATTGGTGACAACCTTTCTTGCTCTTTAATTAATCAATTGAGGTGTGCTATATCCAATAACAGTCATGGCCCTTCGAATGTAGTTGAATTAATCCTTTTAATTTAGAGTTGAGGTTCGCCATGCCAAATGAAAATGATAATTTTGTGGCCCTCGTTCTAATTAGCTTTAACTCAACCATAGAATTCGAGGCATGCCATTTAGCAAATTTCATGGCCCTCGCAAAGCGCAAATATGTAGTTGCATTAGACGCGTATTTTAATAATATTACTTTCTTAAACTCAGGTACACATTTATGTGACCCAAAATCCAAATTCTAAAATGTTGAATAAAATGTGTCACAGATCCGGGTGCATTTCAAATGACCTGATCCAAAAACATGTTTTAAACAATGTTCAACATTCTTTAAAAATTGATCAAAAGTGGTAAATAATCTAAAATTATACATAGGTTCAACATGTATTAAAATTAGATAATTAAGCCAAATATGACAGTTGAGCGACCGTGCTAGAACCACGGAACTCGGGAATGCCTAACACATTCTCCCGGATTAACAGAATTCCTTATCCGGATTTCTGGTTCGCGGACTGTTAAACAGATCATTCTTTTCCTCGATTCGGGATTTAAACCGGTGACTTGGGACATCATAAATCTCCCCAAGTGGCGACTCTGATTTTAATTAAATAATCCCGTTTCAATTGTCAATTCAAGTTGGAAATAACTCCTTTTATTATACCCTTCACGGGGTGTAGTAGGTAAAAAGGTGGTGTGATACCGACTACAGACCACTTTTCAACGCTTTGCTCTCACTTAGGGACTAAGTGTCCCAAAACTCTCCGAATCTCAACACCGAATGTCCCGGCAAATAAAATTAGCAGAAATGAACTTAGGGGAAGTAGTTAATAGGGGATCGGGGTGTTAATTCTTAATACAACCGGTTGGGTCGTCACAATTAATGAACATAAGGACCTAAGAACCCTAAAGGCAAATTTTTCACAAATAAGACCGAGCACGCGCTCTCACCTTGCATGCACAGGCTACAATTAACATAGAGGAATAAAATCCTAAGGAGTAGTCCCCCACACAAGGTTAGGTAAGATACTTACCTTAATCCGTCCAATTCAATATTCAATTTAGCTTTTCCTTTACCAATTCATCAACGTCTGGCTCAATCTAGCCAAAAATGACTTAAATACATCAATTAAAAAAGCTATGATTCATATAAAATTTGAAAATATCAACAAAAGTCAACTCCCTGGGTCTGCACCTCGGAACGCAATAAAATTTATAAAAACCGAATACCCATTCCGATACGAGTTCACCCATACAAAAATTATCAAATNGCATGTTATAAATCAGATAATTAAGCCAAATATGACAGTTGAGCGACCGTGCTAGAACCACGGAACTCGGGAATGCCTAACACATTCTCCCGGATTAACAGAATTCCTTATCCGGATTTCTGGTTCGCGGACTGTTAAACAGATCATTCTTTTCCTCGATTCGGGATTTAAACCGGTGACTTGGGACATCATAAATCTCCCCAAGTGGCGACTCTGATTTTAATTAAATAATCCCGTTTCAATTGTCAATTCAAGTTGGAAATAACTCCTTTTATTATACCCTTCACGGGGTGTAGTAGGTAAAAAGGTGGTGTGATACCGACTACAGACCACTTTTCAACGCTTTGCTCTCACTTAGGGACTAAGTGTCCCAAAACTCTCCGAATCTCAACACCGAATGTCCCGGCAAATAAAATTAGCAGAAATGAACTTAGGGGAAGTAGTTAATAGGGGATCGGGGTGTTAATTCTTAATACAACCGGTTGGGTCGTCACAATTAATGAACATAAGGACCTAAGAACCCTAAAGGCAAATTTTTCACAAATAAGACCGAGCACGCGCTCTCACCTTGCATGCACAGGCTACAATTAACATAGAGGAATAAAATCCTAAGGAGTAGTCCCCCACACAAGGTTAGGTAAGATACTTACCTTAATCCGTCCAATTCAATATTCAATTTAGCTTTTCCTTTACCAATTCATCAACGTCTGGCTCAATCTAGCCAAAAATGACTTAAATACATCAATTAAAAAAGCTATGATTCATATAAAATTTGAAAATATCAACAAAAGTCAACTCCCTGGGTCTGCACCTCGGAACGCAATAAAATTTATAAAAACCGAATACCCATTCCGATACGAGTTCACCCATACAAAAATTATCAAATTTCGATACCATTTGGTCCTTCAAAATCATCATTTTGCATTTGAAAGACTTTACATATTTTTCCCAAATTTCATTCCAAATTACAAATCAAATGATGAATTCAATTATATACTCATGAAATTTAGCCAAAACTGAGTTGGAATTACTTACCCAGATGATTTCCTTGAAAAACTCCCGAAAATTAGCCTCAAACCGAGCTCCCAAAGTCCAAGATCTAAAATAAAACCCTAATCCTCGTTTATATAGTGTTCTCTGAACTTCATCACCGTGATCCATGAAATTACAACACGGTCACGCCTCTCAGGCCCTGCGGTCGTGGAAAAAATGTTGCGGCCGCACTTTTTGGTGACTGCACTGCCAGAGTTTAGTATTTTGGTCATAAATTTCTCTAAAGATGTTCAAATGACGACTTCTTTACCTTTCTGGAAACTAGACACAAAAGGCTACAATTTCTGTTTTTGAGTCATCCTAAAATTCCTTGTAGATCAAAGGACATAGGCTTCCAAAATCGGACCAGCGAATCTGCAGATCTACCCTGGAGCGCCTCCACCTCCGCCCTAAGTGAAATTTTGCCGTCGTCCGCGAAAATTAATCACCAGGACCATGCATGAGTTTTGGTAATGCTCGGACTCGCTAAAAACTCACCCGGAACACACCTGAGGCATTCGGAACCTCAACCAAATGTGCCATCAAGTCTTAAAATACCATACTAACTTAATCGAGCTCTCGAATCACCTCAAACAATAACAAAAACATGAATCACACACGAATTCAAGCTTAATGGACTTGAAACCTCAAACTTTCACAATCAATGTTGAAACATATCAAACCTCGTCTGAATAACGTATAATTTTGCACATGTCACAAATAACATTATGAACCTACTTCAAACTCCTAGAAT
Organism: Nicotiana glauca; assembly: GCA_026770625.1. Taxonomy (NCBI): domain Eukaryota; kingdom Viridiplantae; phylum Streptophyta; class Magnoliopsida; order Solanales; family Solanaceae; genus Nicotiana; species Nicotiana glauca. The sequence continues at coordinate 57,066 of MU761258.1, read as the reverse complement.
TATATTCCGACTCCGATATCATAAAAGTCAACTCTCGATCAAACCTCTCTATTTTTCAAACTTCAAATTTCACAACTTCCGCTGAAATGCCTCAAATTACCCTATGGGCCTCCAAATCCAAATTCGAATGCACGCCTAAGTCAAAAGTCATTATATGAAGCTAGTGATATCACCCAAAACTCATTCCTGAGTTGTTTACTCAAAAGTCAAATTCTCACCGCCTAAACTTCAAAACTAGATTCCTTCTTCCGATTTGACTCTGATCTATTCGGAAATAGAATCCAACCATTCACACAAGTTGATACACTTAATATGAATCGTGACCTCAAACTGCCAAACCGAACGCAATTGCTTAAAATGACCAGTCGGGTCGTTACATCAGATTTGGGCAATTTTGGGAGATTTTTATGATTTAGATTGGGGTAAGCATTTCTTACTCAGATTTACTTATTATTCATGATTCCAACCTTGATTTTAGTTTTTGACTGATAAATCTAAATAAAGACATTGGCGATTTTAGTAAAAACCTTTTGAAAATACAAATTTGTAATTTGAGAGGCGATTCCAGTTATGGATGAAATTGGCATGGTTGGACTCGTATTCAAATGGGTGTTTGGAATTTGAGATTTTTGTCGGGTTTTGAGAGGCTAGCTCGAGTTGACTTTATGATTTTTGTTCAAGATCGAGGATTTATAGTTTGAGTTATTTTCTATAGCTTCTATTGATATTTGTAAGTTGTTTTGTCTAGATTCGAGCCGTCCGAAGGTTGATTCACGCGGAAAGGGCTTCTTAGAGTATTGACTTAGCTTGTTTGAGGTAAGTATCTCGCCTAACCTTGTGTGGGGAGAATATCCCTTAGGTGCTCGCCCAATTTGTTGATTTCTATGATGTGAAAGTGACGTGCACATGAGGTGGCGAGTGTGTATATGGGTACTATATGTGGTTTTGACTGGAATAAACCGCAGGCTATTAATATGCCTTAAAGTAATAATGAAATTTATATGAAACATGTTGATACCACTTTAAGACTTTGATTTTGATCATTACATTTACTTAGTCATAATCATGCTTTATTTTGTTAAGCACCCCTCTGCTTTTATGATTATTGTTATGTCCTTGTGCCATATTGTTGAAAGTCGTGAACTTATATCTTGGTGAAATTTGGTATAATTGTGTGTGATATTGTGGCACCTGGTGTCATTATTTTATGGTATTATGGCACTTGTGGACATGTTAAGCGGATTTATCGGGGGTGTGCATGAGACCTTTGTTGTGAAATTTTGTCTATTTTTGTGTGCGTAAGGCGAATTAAAGGTGTCATTATATCAGGCTGCCTGCGTGGTGAAATTAAGGTGACTATATGTGCATGTGGCGAGATAAGGGAGGCATCTTATTGTTATGTGCACGTGCAACGGAATAAGGGTGGCATTGTTCATGATATTATGTGATATTTTGGGGTGTTATTCTTGTCGATGTTATTGTGGTGAGATGGGGTTGATATTTTATTCATTCAATTGTTTTTGAAATTTTTCGTTCTGCACTTTTATGAGTTAATGGTCGTACTTGACATGTTATCATATGCCTCACCTCTATTTGATATTTTGTGGCCAAAGATGGATTTAGCTACACTAGTTGTTATTACACATTCTAATGAGATTGTTGTTGTTGTTTGAAGTTATATTTCTGTTGTCAGTTTCTTTGATATATTCATTGCACAGGTTGTTTGTCTAGTGAGTATCATATGACTTGAATTTTGTCACTACGCCACCGAAGTTAATCTTGATACTTACTGGCTACCGATTGTGGTATACTCATGCAATGCTTTTGTATTGGGATAATAGTTCGTGAGGCTTTCTGTACATCAGAGATTTCAAGGTATTCCTGCATGATCCGACCGCAAGTCTCGAAGTCACCCTCTATGTTTCCTTTATTCTATTTATGCAGTTCAAATAGTGTTGTATTTTAAGATATTTCTATGTATTCGGTTGGAGTTTGTGACTCTGCACTACCAAGTTCCAGGAGTATTTTGAGATTATTACCGTATTGGTTTTTATCACCTTTATTTACACATTTATATTAAACTCTGCTTATGTACATCATGTCTTTAATGATTTAAAAATTTATAAGTGATCGGCTTACCTAGTTTTAGAGACTAGGTGTCATCACGGCCCCTATGGTGGGATTTGGGTAGTGAAAATTAGACACTATCTAAAGGGTGGTTCTTGACTTAAAAAAAATACTTAAAGTTTCTTTTCTAGTAATTTGTTAACATCACATAAAGGGAAGCAAGTCAGACTTAAAAAAATAGCATATAATCAACCAAAGTGTAATGACCTAATGGTTGGTTTGAGTATTAGAAATTCTTCCCCCTGTTTGATGCTCCCAGTATATTCTTTGATGTTTATGACTTGCGGGGATGGATAGTTTGATTTTCAAGGGGATCAAGAGTGATTTGGACCAATCAATTTAATTTTGGAAGTCTTAAGTTGAAAGAGGTTACCAAGGTTGACTTTTATGTAAATAATCTGGGAATGGGGATTTTATGGTTCTAATAGTTTGCTATGATAATTTTGTAATTAGGTGTATGCTCGTATTTGATTTTGGATGTTCCTAGAAAACTGTAACTCTATTTGTTGAAAGTTGGCAATTTAAAGAATTTGAGAGTTCTTAAGTTTGACCAATAGTTGAATTTGATAATATCGGACTCTGATTGTTGTTCCGAGCCAAGGATAGGTTTATTTTGTTGAATGAAATTTGTGTACAAAGTTTGGTTGTGATCCGAAGTATTTAGGCATGAATTGGATGTTCTGAAATTTATGAACTTGAAAGAGTTAAATGTGTGATTTGTCCTTTGATTCTTAGACGTGACAATTTCATATGTGATTGGAGGACTTGGATAGGTTCGAATAGTGTTTAGGACATGTTAGTATGATTGGACGGGGTCTCCGGGGCTCTGGTGAGTGGCGGACCACCCGGAGCATGTTTAAAGGTGATTGATATGTTGGTGTCTGGTGTGCTTCGTGATAGCAGAGCAGGTCTCACAATCGTGGAAGGTTATTTGTGCTGGGGCCAGTTTCTTATTGCGTTTGTGTAAGGTCTGTCGCTTTCTAATGAAGGAGGTAAGGCTAGAGCTTAGCCTTCATGCTCGGGAAGTGTAGGTCGCATTTGCGATGCAAGTTGGGCAGGAGGCCTTCGCATTTGCATGGACCTTATCATGTTTGCATAGGGTGAGATGCAGGTGAGCTTCATGATCGTGAGGGTTCTTCCGCGATCACAAAGAAGGATTTTGGACAGAGGCAGATTTGTGCTTTGCGAATGCGAGTCCTGGGTCGCGTTCGGAAAGATATCCCTGAGCAGTGTGTTTAGGCGGAGATTCTAGAATTTTTGCCCATTCTCTCATATTATGAACTCTAGAATTGGTGTGACGACCCGACCCGTCGTCTCAGGAGTTACTGCCCCGTTTCCCCCATTATTATGCTTCTTCATGTTTCATTATCAGTATTTGGTGTGTTAGAGTTGATTTGGATTGGTTTTGGTAGAAAATGAGACACTTAGTCTCTTTAAGGAAGGCTTGTTTTGGAAAAGTCAACTGGATATTGACTATTGAGTTAGAGGGTTCGGATACGATTTTCGGTGATTCGTTTAGCTTCGGGGGATGATTTGTGACCTAGGAGTGTGATCGGAATTGATTTTGGAGGTCCGGTGTAGAATTAGGCTTGAATTGGCGAAGTTAGTATTTTGGCGAATTCTGATTGATAGGTGAGATTTTGATCCGAGGATCGAAATGGGATTTCGAGATTTATTGTAGCTTCATTAGGTGATTTTGGATATGTGTACAAAATTTCAGGTGATTCGGAGGTGGTTTGGTTGGGTTTTTGATAGAATGCATGTTTCGGAAGTTTTTGAAGAACTTAGGCTTGAATTCGACGTAATTTGATAATTTTGGTGTTAGTTGAGGTGCTTTGATGATTGGAGCAAGTTTGAATAATGCTTTAAGATGTATTGGTATTTTTGGTTGAGGTCCCCGGGGCCTCGGGGTGATTTTGGATGGCCAACGGGGTGAATTTTGGACTTGATGTATTCTGAAGAGTTCTGGTATCTGGTATTTTCGCTTCTGCGGAAATTGGACCGCAGAAGCGAATAAGGGAGCGCAGAAGCGAGTCTTGGACTCGAGGCAGGTTTCGCAGAAGCGGTCTCGCTTTTGAGAAAAATGGACCGCAGAAGCGGTCCTGGGCGAAATGAGGGAATCCGCAGAAGTGACATTTTTATTGCGGAAGCAAAAATATGCCTGGGCAGAAGGGTTTTTAAAATAACATTTCATCCGCGAGCTAAGAGTATTTTTCCTCCATTGTTGAACATCTTGGGAGCTTTTTGGGAGCAATTGAAGATGGTTTCGACTGGGATTGACTGGAGGTAAATTTTATGAGTTAAAAACACGATTATTATGTGAAATTAACCTAGAAATTCATGGAAATTAAGCCCCAAATTGATGAACTAGGGCTTGAAATTTTGAGATATTAAATTGGGATTTGATGGGTCATTCAAGCTCGGATTTGAGAGTTCTTGGTATGTATGAACTTGTGAGAAGATGAGGAATCCATTGATGTTAAATTTTCTGATTTTCGGGAAGTGGGCCTGGGGCTCAGTGTTTTGCTAATTTCGAGATTTTTTTGCTATTTTTTGATTGTTTTCTATTGGGTATTGTCCCATTGGCATATTGTGATGTATGCGCTCTGATGTTGGATAGATTCGATCCGCGTGGAGGTCGGTTTGAGGGGCAAAGGCATCGCGAGATAGAGATTTCACCGGTTCGAGGTGAGTAATAATTGTAAATGATATCCTGAGAGTTTAAAACCCCGAATTTGCACACCGTAGTGCTATATTGAGGTGACGCCGGATAGCAAGCGTGGAGTAAAGCACCATTGGGGATTGTGACTTGGTCCGTCCTGGTTGTTGATTCTACCGTGTATTTGACTAAAACTTATTTGATATTATCATGATTTGGGGTTGATTGTCATATTTGGGCTTCGTGCCAATTATTTGAACCCCTTCAGGGATTTTTATCACTCTTTCCTCACTATTTGAAATATTATTTGAACTCAGTCCAATTGAATTACACTGTTTCATGAACTCAGCTATATTTTTACTCAATCTTGAGATTTAAATGATATTTGAGCCAGTGTTCGAGCTGAGCATTATTGTTTTATTGATGCCCGAGTGGCTTATGATATTTTCTGGACTGAGTGAGGCTTTCAGGCCTCGAGTTTTATGTGAGGAGGCTTTCAGGCCATGAGTGATATGTGAGGAGGCTTTTAGGCCTCGAGCGTAATGTGAGAAGGCTTTCAGGCCTCATGTTGATATGTACAGGCTTTCAAGCCTTATGATGATATAGCGCTTGGGCTGTAGGAGCTCCTCCGGAGTCCGCACCCCCATAGTGAGCGCGGGTACCCATATGATATGAGAGTGAGCCCGAGGGGCTGATGTTGTACTGTGTGACTCATACTGAGCCCGAGGGGCTGATACTATTCTAAGTGATGTGATACTGTGCCCGAGGGGCTGATACTATTATAAGCGATTGATGTTGAGCCCGAGGGGCTGGTACTATTTTGAGATGTGCCCGAGGGGTGTACTTTTATGTGCTCATCTTGCATATTTATTGCCCTTTGTACCTATTATATTGTGGTATTTGTGCCAGAGGAAGGAATTTTCTGTGCTTACCAACACTAACCGTTTTGAAATCGTTTTCGTAACTATTGAAAAGATCATTTTCAAAAGAGATTTGAACTGAGCCAAGGTATTTCTAAAGATTTCACAGTTTACACTGTTTTCTCAAAAATTTGTACCCGGCTTCTATATAGCATGTTGGTTGCTTTACGTGATTTATTTTGCTCAGTTATTATTTACCTTTATTACTCACTGAGTTAGAGTACTCACTTTACTCCCTGTACCTTGCATGCAGTTGCAGGTATTCATTCACCCGGTAGCGATTATTGAGACAGTGTTGTAGAGGTTTTCTTTGCGAGGTGACTGCCAGCGTTCGCAGTACCACTGTCTTCCTATGTTATTCATTATTCTTGTTCAGTGTATTTCTAGACTGTAAAGTGGGAATTTCATTCTTATAGATGCTCGTGACTTGTGACCCCTCGGTCGGGCTATATTGGGTTGCAATTACGTTAATTAATATCATTAAATCATATTCTAACTATTATTTAACTGATTAACTGCTTAAAAGTGGTGTTCTGAAATGGTCTGGCTGGCCTTATCTTCACGAGAGGCACAATCACGACCGGAGCCGGGTTTGGATCGTGACAATTGGAGAGGGTAGATGTTTTAAGAATATTTTATATAAGGATAGAGTAAGTGATTACTACTCATTTGTGATTATATGTTAACAACCTACATGGCTTTCCACATTTAAAATATGGAATTTTAAAGAAATATTTTGTATTTTTATCTACAACTCAATGATTGTAAATCGAGATTTTGAGAAATGATTTGGACTTGAATTTGAAAACTAATGTAACGACCCTCCCGGTTATTTTAAGAATTAACGCACCGATCCCTTATTAACTGCATTCCCTGTGTTTGTTTCTGCTATTGTGAGTTGCCTTGAGGAATTATTTGGAGTTTCGAAGAGTTTTGGGACACTTAGTCCCTAAATGAGAGCTTAAGTTATAAGAATTTGACCATAGTTGAAACAGTGTGAAGTTGGCCTCAGAATGGAATTTTGATGGTTCTGTTAACTCCGTTGGGTGATTTCGGGTTAAGGAAAGAGTGTTCAGATTGAGTTTGGGAGGTCTGTAGCTAACGGAGGTTTGAAATACCGAAAGTTGAATATTTGAAGTTTCCGGTTGGATAGTGAGATTTTGATCCGATGGTCAGAATGGAATTCCTGAAGTTGGAGTAGCTCCGTAGTGTTGAATGTGACGTGTGTGCAACATTTCAGGTCATTCGGATGAGGTTTGATAGACTTTTTGATCAAAAATGTATTTTTGAGAGTTTTGAAGTTCTTAGGCTTGAATTCAATGCTAATTGGATGATTTTGATGTTGTTTGAGGTTTTTTGAGGATTGATATAAGTTTGGATAGTGGTATATTCTTGTTTGTGCTTTTGGTTGGGGTCCCGAGGGCGTAGGGATGAATTCGGGTGGTTAACGGAAGAGCTTGAAATTTAGAGTTGCAACTGAAGTTTTTGGGTTGCTGTCATAACTGTATAAGCGGTTGAGAGGCCGCAAATGCGACTCCCGCAGATGCGTAGTGAAGCCGCAAAAGCGGCCAGATGAGGAGAGGTTAGGAGCCACAAGGGCGGAAGTTTCCATGCACCTGCGTGACTATAGATGCGGTAAATAGGTCGTAGGTGCGGATTTGGGGAATTAGTGAGTTTTCGTAGGTGCGATTGTCTTTCCGTAGAAGGAGGACCGCAGGTGCGGTCCCTTGACCGCTAAAGCGGATTTGCTGGGCAGAAAAATAGGATTTTGAGGGTTTGGTTCCAAAAGTTAGACAAATTTATTTTGAGTTTGGGAGAGTGCAATTTCGGGAGATTTTTGAAGAGGAAATCAGTGGGTAACGATTCCTTGTCCCTTTCTAGTTGTATTCGATCAATCTATTTTTAGTTTTATCCTTAAATTTCGGATTGGAGATGAAAATTGGGGAAAATTGGAAGAAAGTTCTTAGACCTAAAATTCAAGTTTTGACTGGGTATTTGACATTGGATTTGAATAATTTTGGTATAGTTAGACTCGTGAGTGTATAAGGATTCTAAAAACATAAATTTTACCCGATTCCGAGTCATGGGCCCAGAGGTCGTTTTGGTCATTTTGGTCATTTACCTAATTTTGCGTATTATATTAGAATTTATTTTTAGAATCAGTTACTTGAAGTGTTATTTACATTATGCAATTGAATTGAATAGATTTGGGCCATTTGCAGTCGAGTACTCGTGGCAAGAACGTGGTTTCGGGTTGATTTTGAGTCGGTTCGAGGTAAGTGGCTTGCCTAACCTTGTGTGGAGGACATTCCCCTTAGGATTTGGTATTGTGATAATTGAATTGCCTTGAACGTGAGGTGACGAGTGCGTACTTGTGGTAATTGTTGAGAATCCTGTTTTCACTAAAGTAGCTTTTAATTGTGTTTTCCTTTCCTACTTATACTACTTGAAATTTAAGCCAGCTCTTAGCTTAGGGAAGCATGTCTAATCGACTTAACTACTTATTTGTTCAAATTGTCTTCATTGTGTTATATACAGCATGCTAGGTTAGAATTACATGTATTAACTTGGTGTTAATTTGAATTTAATTGAGTATTCCTTGTGATGTTGTTGTGTGTTTACTTTGGGACTACAGTACAGTATTCCGAAAGATCCCCTGCATGTATACTAGTTTGGACTGAAGCGTGAGATACCGAGAGATCCCCAGGATGTATATTGAAGATACTAAGAAATCCTTGGGATACCGAGAGATCCCCAGCACATATTGAGGATACTAAAAGATCCTCGGGATACCAAGAGATCCCTAGTTATTATCTCTATGAAGAATGGTATTCTTTGTGATTGTTTTGTCTCTGTTTCAGTTATTGTTATCCTTGTTACCATGTCTTATTTCTTACTATTAGCATTCAATTATACTGTCGTATGTTATACTGATATACCTTATGTTTCATTTAATCTCAGTAGAGCCCTGACCTTCCTCGTCACTACCCGATCGAGGTTAGGCTTGGAACTTACTTAGTACTGCTGTGGTGTGTCTTCTTATTTTGCTCCGCATTTGGGTGTATCTCGGGATTCTTTGAGTTCCCCCGTTTATGTTTCTACTCCTGTGGGATATTCTCTTGTTGTAGACCGCGTTTATCGGTCGTGTTTGATTGCTCTTAGTGGTTTTGAGACAAGAGTCGATTTTTTATTGCTCAGCATGGTAGACTTTGATGTTATTCTGGGCATGGACTGGTTGTCGCCCCATTATGTTATTCTTGATTGTCACGCAAAAACCGTAACACTGGCTATGCTAGGTATACTGCGAGTAGAGTGGAGGGGTACTTTAGATCATACTTCCAGTAGAGTTATTTCATTCCTTTAGGCTTAGCGTATGGTTGAGAAGGGGTGTGACGCATATCTAGCTTATGTGAGAGATGTCAGTATCGATACCCCTACAGTTCTGTCCCAGTGGTACGGGATTTCTCTGATGTGTTTCTAGATGACCTTCCGGGCATGTCACCCGATAGAGATATTAATTTTGGCATTGATCTGTTGCCGGGCACTCAGCATATTTCTATTCCTCCGTACCGTGTGACTCCTCCTGAGTGGAAGGACTTGAAGGAGCAGTTGCAGGAATTACTTGATAAGAGTTTCATTCGGCCCACTATATCACCTTGGGGTTCTCCGATCTTACTTGTAAAGAAGAAGGATGGTTCCATGCCTATGTGTATTTATTATCGCTAGTTGAACAAGGTTACAGTGAAGAACCGATATCCTTTGCCTCGTATTGATGACCTATTTAACCAGTTACAGGGTGCTTGTGTGTTTTCTAAGATTGACTTGCATTCAGGCTATCATCAGTTGAAGATTCGGGAGCCAGATATCCCGAGGACTGCATTCAGGACTCGGTATGGTCATTATGAGTTCCTTGTTATATCATTTGGGTTGACTAATACCCCAGCAACCTTCATGCATCTGATGCACAGTGTATTCCGGCCATATCTTGACTCATTCATGATTGTCTTTATTGATCACATTCTGGTATATTCCCGGAGTCGGGAAGGTCATTAGAAGCACCTGAGGATAGTGCTCCAGACTTTGAGGGAGAAGAAATTATATGCTAAGTTCTCGAAATGTGAGTTTTGGCTGGATTCCGTGGGATTCTTGGGGCACGTGGTTTCGAGTGAAGGGATAAAGGTGAATCCGATGAAAGTGGAAGCAGTGCAGAGTTGGCCCAGACCATCCTCAGCTACAGAGATCCGAAGTTTTCTTGGCTTGGCGGGTTATTACCGTCGATTTGTTCAGGGGTTTTCATCTATTGCAGCACTTATGATCAGACTGACCCAGAAGGGTGCTTCATTCCAGTGGACGAAAGAGTGTGAGAAGTGCTTTCAGAAGCTCAAGACAACTTTGACTACAACCCCAGTTTTGATATTGCCTACTAGTTCGGGGACTTATACTGTCTATTGTGATGCCTCGAGGGTTGGCCTTAGAGCGGTATTTGTGAGCACGTGATTTTTGCCCTACATGAAAATAACTCCTAAAAATAGACCAGAATAACTTTAATTGATTTTTAGGTGTTTTTCTTTATTTAGTTGCATTTCATGCATTTTTAATACTTTTAAAATCATAGAAAAACCATAAAAAGTGTCACATTTTAATTTCATGTCACCTTAGGTTCAATCTGCATTTAGGAATTAATCACATTAAGTTAATTGTATTATTAATCAAGAAATCACAAAAGAATAGTCATTTTTACATAGTTAGATAATTAGCTTAATTACAATTTGAATTGACTTAGGAATTTAGTTTAGGTTTTTAGTTAATTAAAGAAAGAAAAGAACAACAAAAAAAAGAGGGAATTGAAAATGCTTGATCTTAAATTTGAATTGAGCCACCCCAAAGGGCAAATACAATGGCCCAAGCGTGATTCTTTTACCCAATTTTCACATAACCCAAACCCAAATCCGGATCGACCCGACGCGGCCCGACCCGACCCAACACGTAAACCCTATTCTCCTATTATAATAAGCCTAAGGAAGCCAAGGNCCCCCCCCATCGGTTTTATCTTTTTCACCCAAGCACACACGCGCCTAAGAGATTTCGATTCAAAAATCAAAAAAATACAAAAAAGCAAAAATGAAAAACGTGGTGCTACTTTTCTTCTGATTTCATATTGTGATTTTTCAAGATGGAGATTATTTGAGTTTTGGAATCGAGTCAGGGAGCCGAGTCTGTGTTGAGAAGTTTCTGTTGGTTCAAGTCATGGTCTCTGTTGCCGTGGATCTCTGGTTACGATTCTGTTTTCCGACCCTGTAACGCAGTCAAATTTTGAGCTAAAAGAGGTCCATTTTCTCGTTCGTTCTTTCTTGCTGTTTGTTAGCTTTTTAAAATAAGGTCGAATACTTTCAGCTCAGAAGTTCCATTTGTGCGTTGTTTGCTCCAAATGTGTGTCGTTTGCTCTGTTACATATAAAGCCATGAGAGTTCCGTTTCACTTTCAATTATTTTCATATCAAATATGTCTTGGATGTTTTCTCCCAACTTCCTTTAGTGAAATCTCTGTTTTTATGATTAAGTAAGGTTAAGGTGTTTAAATTTCTGTTTTTGTAGAATTTACACTAGATCGCTAGAGCATTTAATAGACAAAATAACACCAGCAAATGTTTTCAATTGTTTGTCTCAAATGTGGAATCCCATGCCTTTATTAGTTTGGTTGATCGTTCCTTTTCATTTGGTTTAGACATGTAATTGAGTTTTTTTTTTCTTTCTTCCTTTTTAGTCTTTATTATTTTTAATTAAGAGAAGCCATCTGCTCATTAGAGATCTATGTGTTACGCTTTGCTTCCGTAAATTAGCACGTCCTAACATTGTTTAGCCATATTAACCAAATAAATGATTTATGGCCCTCATTTAATCTTGCTTAACCTTAGAATTCGAGGCGTGCCATTAGAAAAATTCTCATGGCTCTCGCAAAATTAACAATGCGTTAGTTGCTTTTAGGCGAGTATTTAATAATTTACTTTCCTAAACTCGGGTGCACATTCATGTGATCCAAATTCAAATCCCAACAAAGTTAAAATATGCCGAAAATCACGGGTGCATTTATGTGACGTGGTTCGAGATATATTTTAACGGCGTTGCAATCTTCTTTAATTAAAATGCATAAAAGCGGTTAAAAGTTAAAATTTGCACATAGGTTCATAATTGTTTAACATCAGATAATTCAAGCCGAATATGACAGTTGAGCGAACATGCTAGAACCACGGAACCCGGGAATGCCTAACACCTTCTTCCGGGTTAACAGAATTCCTTACTCGGATTTCTGGTTCGCGGACTGTTAAACAGAGTCATTCTTTTCCTCGATTCGGGATTCAACCGGTGACTTGGGACACCATAAATCTCTTAAGTGGCGACTCTGAATATTTAAATAATAAATCCCGTTTCGTTTGTCACTTCAAGTTGGAAATAACTCCCTATTATTATCCCTTTACGGAGGTGTAGTAAAAAACGAGGTGTGACAGTTCTGGCGACTCAGCTGGGGACAAGGACCCAGAACTTCGGTTCAGGGTTCAGAATTCGAGCTTAGATATATTGTTGTATTTGGCTTTATCTGTTATCTGATTTTATTATATGTTTGGACCTAATGTGCAAAATGTTGCTTTTTATCGCTTTAATATTATTTGAACTGTATATATAAAACTGTTACAAAACCCTTCTCTTCTGATCTCAGGGGATGTGCTCGCTGGTTGAGACTCCCTATTTTGTTAGTGTCATACCTTGAAATAAGAAAGGGGCCGAACAAGTTACTAAGCCGGATGGCCTTTTGGTTTCCGGTACATAGCCCCCTCCTCGACTCAAGTTATCCGCTTGGGTACACAGTCTAGAACATATACCCAGGTTTTGAACCTAAAATAACCCAGCCTCATGTCGGATCCCTAGTAGGAACGTTTGTCTGCATCACGTGCATTTGGCTTAGGGGGCTCAACACAGGGGTTAGATCCGTCTAGGACACGTGTACCCAAAATAACAGGTCATCTTGATGCATCTTATGTGCTACAATGTTGCATTTATTCAAGGGGAAAAGGGTCATTTGGCAGACCAATGATAGTTCAAATGAAAAAATAAAAAAGAAAAAAAGGAAAAAAGAAAGAAAAAAAGGTGAAGTGTGAAAATAAAGCAAATGGGGCCTAGTTATATTTTTGTTACATTCTATTAAGAAAAAGACCAAAAAAGAAAAAAAAAACATGAAAAATTCAAAAGATTTTGTATTTTTATCACTTTTCAAAAAATCAAAAAAGAGGAAAAAGAAAATCCAAAAAAAAGAGAGTTTGCATGTTTCATCATTTGCAAGGAAAAGACAAAAAAAAATATATGTTTCCTCTAAGTTAGTTGTTTTGTTTAATTTTTCGCCCGTATCCAATCTGCCCGAACTTCGCATACCTGATTCTCATCTTTCGGGAGGTGATACGTAGGCAACCCACATAGGGTCCGGTCTTCCTAGTAATTCTTAGGTTCTTAGCTTTGCGGGGTCTTAGCCAAATTTTACACTTCTAGCCACCTTTTGGCTAAATAAGTCATTTTGCAAAATAATTGCAATCATATCTTGCATGTGTGTAATAGGAAATGTGTCTCACATAGTGAAGGTTACGTTTTCTCATACATGTGTGAATTTACTAACCGGAGTTTGAGCGAGACAGATACACCAGGATCGCTGTATTCAGGAGTTGCTTAAGGAGATTTATAGTTATTTTTTAGCATGTTTTTTTTATGTCGTCTTTTACTTTCTAAGTTTTGTATAGTGATGTCAAGTTTTGTTATTGTACTTTTTATTTTATATTTGACAAGGTGTGGTGAAATTCAAAAATCCTAAAAAAGGGAGATGTTGCATTTTATATTTCCATTATAAGTTTTCTTTAGAATACTAGTTCTAGAAATGGAAAAAATTTGAGGTTTTTTTTCTTTAGGCAATTAATATCTAGGACTTAAAATAAATTATTTTTATGTTTCCTTTAGTATATTAGGACCAAAATTAAAAAAAAAAGTTATTTAGTACTTCTTTAAAAGCTTTCTTTAAGGTGGTAACTCCAAAATCCAAAAGATTTTCTTTTGAGCTGTTTCTTTAGGAAACTAGTGCAAAATTAAAAAAAAGGTTTCTTTACCACAATAATCGACTACACCACACGTAGCCATATACCATAATATTTTCAAAACAATAACACCAAAATCACAACAATGCATAGCCCATGACTCACCAATAACATGTACAAGAATTTCAATAACAACACAATGAAATAGAAAGATAACTGAACAATTAAAGAAATTCCATGTAGCAACAACTTGAGTTAAAGACATAATAATAACCTAAGAGTCTAAACTGGTCAATTACCACATATAAGCCTATTCATATACTCGTCACGTCATGTATACGTCATTAACATAATTCAAATAATGCAATTAGACCAAATCCTACGGGAGATTTTTCCCACACAAAATTAGGCAGATACTTACCTCAATTAGGCCAAATCAATACTTAAAAATAGTTTTCTTTTAAAATTCGCCTCCGCGCGGCTCAAATCTAACAAAAAATGACTTAATATCATCAAACAATGCAAGAGAAACTAATTCTGAGTAGCCGTTGTGGTGTACTCATACTACGCTTCTGCACATCTTTTGTGCATATCCAGGTATGTCTACCAATATCGAACGCTATAGGTTGATTGAGTAGCTATTTTTGGAGACTTCAAGGTATAATCGACGTCCATAGGCCTCAGATTCACCTTATTTTTTTTAGATATTTTACTATTTATTTCTTGTTTCAAACAATATTATATTTCAAGATTACTAGTACTTCTTGTAGAGCTTATGACTCCGTTCCACACATTTTGGGAAAGTGTTAGATGTTGTACTGTAGAGGTATTATAATAGTGTAGAGGTTTAATTTGAAGTTTTAGTATAATTTTCGCTATTTCTCTATGCATGTTAGGCTTACCTAGTGTCACATCTCCTTTTTACACACCTACCCCGAAGGATACTGTATAAGGGAGTTTTTCTATTTAAAGTGACATTATTCGAAATGGGATTATTTATTTATTTTTAGAGTCGCCACTTGGGATAGGATTGTCTTTTGGTGTCCCAAATCACCGGTTTAACTTGAATCCCAAATCGAGGAAAATTTCGACTTTCCAGTTGGAGTCTGCGAAACAGAAATTCTGAATAAGGAATACTGTTTACCCGAGGGAAGGTGTTAGGCACCCCCGGATCCCGTGGTTCTAGCACGGTCGCTTAAATTATTATAATTGGCTAAAAATCTGATTTTAATACATGTTTTAACTTATGTGCTTTTTTAACTTTAAATCGCTTTTATTATTATTTTTGAAGAGAATTGCAACGTCGTGAAAATACGTCTCGAACCACATCACATAAATGCACCCACAGTCTTTGATACATTTCGACTTCGTTGAGATTTGGATTTGGGTCACATAAATGTGCACCCGTATTAGGAAGGTAAGATTATTAAAAAGTCGCTTAAAGTTACTAACGCGTTGTTGACTTTGTGGGAGGCCATAAAAATTCGCTAAATGGTACGTTCTGATTTCTAAGTTATTAAATTAATTAAGTGAGGGCCATGAGTTTTGAGATTTTATTTGGCATGGCACGCCTCAATTTATTTCAAAATGGATTATTATTCAAAATTATTGCAATCGGGTTACATGAAATGCATCCCCGAATTGGTATTTGTAAAAGACGGGTAGTTTTGTACGAAATTCAAATAATGAACTTACTACTAAAGACCAAACGTAAGAAAATGAACAAGAGTAGCTAACCGCTGATCTTTAAGCTTATTTATATTTAAATTCATGACTATTTCCATTCTACGTCAATTTTGCAATGCAAAAGATCATTCTTGCTCAACTCTTTGGCTAATGTTTAACACTAGCTTCTGCTTTAAGTGTCATCCCAATCATTGATTTCTTAAAATAACAACGAAAGTAAACTAGGCGAAATCCATCCTTTTCCCTAAAATGTCCAAAATCAGAACTAAATTTTACATTTGTAGCTAAAAGGAAATCCTTGTGAATTACCAAAGACAGTTTTCTTTGACCAAAATAGAATCTAAAAACCAACAAAAGATTGAAGAGAGCATTTTTTGCTTTAGGATGAGACCAACAGGCAACAACTCTTCTGAAATGCAATTTAAGAATCATTAACACAACCCCGCAATGAGGAGAATGAAGTTAAAATTCTGATAAGAAAAGAGGAG
>MU761258.1:9696-39911 GCA_026770625.1 Nicotiana glauca | reverse complement strand
CGCTGAACTTACACTCGAGGTATTCCGTCTTCGTCCTGCTTAGCTTGAAGCCCTTCGACTCAAGAGTCTGTCTCCAGACTTCCAATCTCTCGTTAACACCGGCTCGTGACTCGTCAATCAGAACTATGTCATCGGCGAATAGCATGCACCATGGCACCTCCCCTTGAATATGGTCTGATATCGCATCCATCACCAGGGCGAATAAAAATGGACTAAGCGCAGAGCCTTGGTATATAGTGAAATCCAAACATCAATATTCTGAAGCTCAAAATCTCATTCGCAATTCAATAAGCACAAAGAAGGCATGTGAACATACCTATTAGCTGAAGATAATAGTGGATAACAAGACACAGGCCTGGAATTCTTAGATTTAGCCGTTTTGTATGTCTGCAATCAAATGATGGTGCGCAAATCTCAGTTCTAACATGAACCGAAGCACCTCTAATGAACGGCAAATATTTGAGCAACAAATTCAAAGTCTAAGCTGAAGATGGCAGGAACAGGAACCAAATAAATGCTTTTATATATGAAAATTTCTGGATTACAAAGACGGAAATTCGACGAGAAAACTCGAGAAAGCTAAACCAGCAACAAAGAACTCCTCAGCAACCTTTAATTGTTGTAAATCCAGAAATGGAAGATGAACCTCGAAATCCTCTAGCAGCAGAAACCAACAGAAGAACTCGACCAAATAAAGGTAAAAAAATGGAAATGAGAGTTTAGCTGCTAGTTAGAAGATTCAACAGCAGGAAACCAACAACCAAACTTCAATTTCAAATCCAAATATCAAAAATGAAAAGCCAACCGTTATGAAGTAACACAGAAGGATCGAAATTTTAGTTTTTCTAGTGCTTTTTAGAGAGGAACGACGTTGTTGTTCTGCTCTCTCCAAGTGAAAAAGAGAATGAAGAAGGAGAGGGGAAATAGCGCTGGGTTGGAAAATGGGGAGGGCAGTTCACGTTCTTCGCGTGTCTGCACCTCTCATCCGATGCCGTCAATCCTTTTATTAGGTAAGGGATTAGGTTATGGGCTAGGCGGGCCGGGTCAATTTGCTGGGCTGGGGCGAAATTTGGGTAGTTTTGAGCTGGTTTTGGCTATATTGGCCCAATTCCGAATTTAACAAACTTCTTACAATTATTACTATTTTATCTTCTTTCCTTTTTTTAAAAAAAATCCTAAAATTAAAATCCTAGATTATCTAAAAAATATAAAATTAAACTAATTAACTAATATTAAAAATCATAAAAGCTATTTAATCCTAAATTAAAAGAGAAAAATTCAATAACCTAAAAATAAAAGGCAGAAGTGTAAAATGAAGTATTTTTGTGATTTTCCATTTTTATAAAACTAATGACTACCGATTAGTCCAAAAATGTAAAAATAAAGCCTAAATGTCATGCATGATATTTTTTTGGTATTTTTCATGATTTAAATAAAACTTATACATGCAAGAAAAATGCAAAACAATTAATAAAATCTATAAAAATTCCTAAAATGGCAAATTTTCTTGGATTTTATAGGAGTATTCCATATAGGGCAAAAATCACGTGCTTATAGCTACCCTTCTTTGCTCGGAAACATGAAGAGTTTCCGGACAAAGATAAAGTGAGTAATATGAGGGATTTTGGCCAGTTTGAAATTCCATGAGAATCATTTTTTTTAAAGAGTTTGACCGAACCTTGTTTTAGAGGTTGCCTACATATCTTGGCTATAAAGGAATCAGGTCAGTGTAGTTCTGAAAGTTTTGGTAGCTGGGACTACCAGAAAGCCGTGATTTCACTGTTGTTGCTGATATTTCTGCTTGCTGAGCTCCTTATTACACCAAAATAAAAAATAAAAAGCTAAGCTAGCTAATCCTATCAATTACGAATTACAAGATTCCTATCTATAATTCTCTTGAGACTTGATCTTGAGTCTTAGCTGATTTTGCTGTGGACTCTGATCTGAATCTTAATGCTCGTAAGTTGTAGGTATTTGTCTCTTTCTACAGCATTGGGTCAAAATGGGATCAGCGGAGCTTGTGACTTCAATCAGATTTTGAGCAATCCGCACCCTTGTTTACTTCAACATTTGAGTTCCTTTCTTTTTCTTCTTTTCTTCTTTTCTTTATTCTGGATTGAGACTCATTCCATCGGTCATCTCGCACCCTATGTCTTGAAGTCAACCTGCTTAAGATACCAAAACAAACAAATGAACAAAATTTTTTGCCCCAGTTTTCACTAGGAAAATTTCGCGAGTTAGTTGTGACACATATCTAAGCTATCAAATTAGGATTGTGTATCCTTGTGAATGAATCCAGGTTATGCTGGGAAATGACAGGGTTATGTCGGAAAAGAAAAAGGGCCCGCGGGTTATGCCGGGACTGTAGGAAATGGATCAAACTCCCTGTTTTCACAAATCATCCCGATTATCAGCCCATTGTTGTGAGCGGGCAACGGGTTGTTGGTCACATTCGGGGCTTCTTCGTCCCTCAACACTATCTTCCCTTGTTCTATCAAATCTTCCACGGCTTTCTTCAATGTCCAACAGTTATCAGTACTATGCCCCTCAGCTCCTGAGTGATAAGCACATCGGATGCCCCGTTGATAGGATGGTGATTTCGGGTTTTTCCTGTTTGGGGGTATGGGTTGCAGCAAATTCATCTGAACAAGCTTCGGGAATAGACTGGAGTAGGGCTCACCAATCGGTGTAAAGTTTGGTCGTCTGGGTGTTTCCCGAGGACGGAAGTTATTTTGTGGTAGTCGGGGATGGTAGTGGTTCTGGTGAGGAGGCTGGTTTCTTTGGAATGGAGGTTGATTTCTGTTGGCTTGTGGCCGTGGTCGGCCGAAAGGTTGAGCATTCATGACCGCATAAGGTGGGGGAGCATAAGTCATATCAGCGTGAGGATAGTAGTGTTGAGGGGTTCTTTTAGAGAACACAGGCCTCGGAGCCCGATATCTTCTTCCCCCTGATGCTGTCATAACTGTTTCTTCTTTCTTTTTACCTTTGGCCATTCCTCTAGACCCGCCTTGGATGGCTTGGGAGGTTGCTCTGAAGGTCGACTGGCTCAAGATTCTGCCCGTTTTCAGACCATTTTCTACCATTTCCCCAATTTTAATTGCCTCTGCAAAAGGCTTGCCCATGGCGAACATCATATTTTGAAAGTAATCTGCTTCCTGGGCCTGAAGGAAAACAGTGACCAAACTTTTCTTTCTCTTTTGTTTTTCTCTCATTTTCTTTCTTTTTTCTTTTTTTTCTTTTTTCATTTTTTGCTTTTCTCTTTTATTTTGCCATGGTTTTCTTATTTTCTCCCTTTGTGTTTCTTTTTCTCTCTTGTTTTTCCTTTTATTCGCTCCCTCGTATTTCTCTGTTTTTTCTAGGATTACGGTCGAATCTTATGTAGATTTTCTACGTATCAAGACCCCGCATGAATCAGACCAGGCGTAGTTCTTGCAAATAAGATAAATAAGCTAACTCTTTTTTTTTGACATTTTGAAAGAAATGCGTTAAAAGGAAAAAAAAAATATTTTTTTGATTTTTGATTTTGATTTTTTTTTTTTTGAAAGAGAGAGCTCTAAAAATTCCTTTTCGTTTTATTGAAACTTTGAAAATTTTAAAAGTAAAAAGAAGTATTTTTGTTTGAATTTTCATTTATTTTCTCTTTTTCTAACACGAAAGAAAAATAGTTTTTTTTTTTAATTTTGAAAGTTGCCTCTTAATTTTCGAAAAAGGGACTTTTACGAAAATATTTTGGATTTTTGAGCAAAAATATTTTTCGGGCTCAATTTTTCAAAATTTTTTTTTTTTTTTCTATTTATGAAAGAAAGACATCTAAGGAGTATTTTAATGATTTATTTTGACCTAAAAGGAAATTGTGGCTATTTTTAAAAAAAATTCATTTACGAAAAACAAAGACTTGGTTTTGCAGATACGGTCTTTCAGCATTTCTGGGAGGAAGATTTTAAGGATGTGCCCGCAAACCATTTAAAAATGACTCAGGGTGGCTATTCTTGCAAAAACAGCCTTCCGGCGCCCTTTTGGGAACATTCGGCTTATTTTAAAACAAGAATGGCATCACCCGACTTATTTTGAAAAAAAATTAAAATTTTGGTATTTTTGGCTATTTTTGGAAAAGGGTAGTTGGACCCGATGAAGGTTGCCTACGTATCTCACATCCGGTGAGAATCAAACCAGCGTAGTTCGGGCATATTTGCCAAGACCAAATATTCGTTAAAACATCTCTTTTTTTCTATTTTCTTCTCTCTTTTTTTCTTTCTCTTTTTTTTCTTTTTTTTTTCAAAAATCCGGTAGCATTTCAATACTATTTGGGCATTGGTTTTTCAAAACAAGCGGGTACCCTCACTTAGACCTAACCCTATTATTTTGTCAATTATGTACAAGTCGGTCAATATGCAAATCCAAAGCAAATAAATGCACAAGTAGCACGTAAGATGCATCAGGATGGTCTTTCCATTTCAGGTCACCTGTCCTAGACGGACCCAACCCCTATGTTGAGTCCCCTAAGTCAAATGCACATGATGCAAACAAACGTCCTACTAGAGATCCGGCATGAGGTCGAGTTATTCTAGGTTCAAAACATGGGTATATGTTCTAGACTGTGTACCCGAGTGGACAACTCGAGTCGAGGAGGGGGCTACGTACCGGGAACCAAAAGGCCATCCGGCTTAGTAACTTGTCCGTACTCTTTCTTATTTTAAGGTATGACACTAACAGAATAGGGAGTCTCAACCAGTGAGCACATCCCCGGAGATGAGAAGAGAAGGGTTTCGTAACAATTTTATATGTACAATTCAGATAATATCAAAGCGGTAAAGCACTTAGCACATTTAGTATGAAACATGTAGGAAAATCAGACAAAGCATAATATAATAATTATACTAAGCTCGAATTCTTGAACCCTAAATCAAAATTCTGGGTTCGTTTCCCCAGCAGAGTCGCCAGAGCTATCACACCTCCTTTTTACACACCTACCCCGAAGGATAATGTATAAGGGAGTTTTTCCATTTAAAGTGACATTATTCGAAATGGAATTATTTATTTATTTTTAGAGTCGCCACTTGGGATAGGATTGACTTTTGGTGTCCCAAATCACCGGTTTAACTTGAATCCCAAATCGAGGAAAATTTCGACTTCCCAGTTGGAGTCTGCGAACCAGAAATTCTGAATAAGGAATTTTGTTGACCCGAGGGAAGGTGTTAGGCACCTCCGGATCCCGTGGTTCTAGCACGGTCGCTTAAATTATTATAATTGGCTAAAAATCTGACTTTAATACATGTTTTAACTTATATGCTTTTTTAACTTTAAACCGCTTTTATTATTATTTTTGAAAAGAATTGCAACGTCGGATGGAAATCCTTGTGAATCCTTGTGAATTACCAAAGACAGTTTCCTTTGACCAAAATAGGATCTAAAAACCAACAAAATATTGAAGAGAGCATTTTTGCTTTAGGATGAGACCAACAGGCAACAACTCTTCTGAAATGCAATTTAAAAATCATTAACACAATCCCGCAATGAGGAGAATGAAGTTAAAATTTCTAATCAAAAAAGAGGAGTATCAATATTAAAATGTGTATTTGACCATGCTATTCCCCTGATGCCTCTTTAGCAAAACTAATCCAAAAAGTAATTATACTACAAGGAAAATAAAACACCAGCTTGACTAATAAGTCTATGCATCTCTTCTGCCGAAAGTAGCATCACATTCATCATGATAAAACAATTAACAGACCACCAATTCATTAATATATCCTAACCAGCAATATAGAGAAATCCAAATAACAATATTCTGAAGCTCAAAATTAGGTAGAAACGGACAAGCTCAAATCTCATTCACAATTCAGTAAGCACAAAGAAGGCGTGTGAACATAGATATTAGCTGAAGATAATAGTGGATAACAAGACACAGGCCTGGAATTCTTAGATTTAGCCGTTTTGTATGTCTGCAATCAAATGATGCTGCGCAAATCTCAGTTCTAACATGAACCGAAGCTCCCCTAATGAACGGCAACTATTTGAGCAACAAATTCAAAGTCTAAGCTGAAGATGGTAGGAACACGAACCAAATAAATGCTTTTATATATGAAAATTTCTGGATTACAAAGAGGAAAATTCGACGAGCAAACTCGAGCAAGCTAAACCAGCAACAAAGAACTCCTAAGCAACCTCTAATTGCTGTAAATCCAGAAATGGAAGATGAACCTCGAAATCCTCTAGCAGCAGAAACCAACAGAAGAACTCGACCAAATAAAGGTAAAAAAAAATGGAAATGAGAGTTCAGCTGCTAGTTAGAAGATTCAACAGCAGGAAACCAACAACCAAACTTCAATTTCAAATCCAGATATCAAAAAAAAAAAGCCAACCGTTATGAAGTAACAGAGAAGAATCAGAATTTTAGTTTTTCTAGAGCTTTTCAGAGGGGAACGACGTTGTTGTTTTGCTCTCTCCAAGTGAAAAAGAGAATGAAGAAGGAGAGGGCAAATAGCGCTGGGATGGAAAATGGGGAGGGCGGTTCACGTTCTTCGCGTGTCTGCACCTCTCATCCGATGCCGTCAATCCTTTTAATGGGGAAGGGATTAGGTTATGGGCTAGGCGGGTCGGGTCAATTTGCTGGGCTGGGGCAAAATTTGGGTAGTTTTGAGCTGGTATTGGCTATATTGGCACAATTCCGAATTGAACAAACTCCTTCCAATTATAACTATTTTATCTTCTTTCCTTTTTTTAAAAAAAATCCTAAAATTAAAACCATAGATTATCTAAAAAATCTTAAATTAAACTAATTAACTAATTATAAAAATTATAAAAGCTATTTAATCCTAAATTAAAAGAGAAAAATCAATAACCTAAAAATAAAAGGCAAAAGTGTAAAATGAAATATTTTTGGGATTTTCCATTTTTATAAAACTAATGACTACCGATTAGTCCTAAAATGTAAAAATAAAGCCTAAATGCCATGCATGATATTTTTTGGTATTTTTCATGATTTAAATAAAACTTAAACATGCAATAAAAATGCAAACAATTAAAAAAATCTATAAAAATTCCTAAAATGGCAAATTTTCTTGGATTTTATAGGAGTATTCCATATAGGTCAAAAATCACGTGCTTACAGCTACCCCTCTTTGCTCGGAAACATGAAGAGTTTTCGGGCAAAGATAAAGTGAGCAATATGAGGGATTTTTGCCCGTTTGAAATTCCATGAGAAGCATTTTTTTAAAAGAGTTTGACCGAACCTTGTTTCAGAGGTTGCCTACGTATCTTGGCTATAAAGAAATCAGGTCAGTGTAGTTTTGGAAGTTTTGGTAGTTGGGACTACCAGGAAGCCGTGATTTCACTGTTGTTACTGATATTTCTGCTTTCTGAGCTCCTTATTACACCAAAATGGAAAATAAAAGGCTAAGCTAGCTAATCCTATCAATTACGAGTTACAAGATTCCTATCAATAATTCTCTTGAGACTTGATCTTGAGTCTTCGCTGATTTTGTTGCGGACTCTGATCTGAATCTTGACACTCGTAAGTTGTAGGCATTTGTCTCTTTCTACAGCATTGGGTCAAAATGGGATCAGCAGAGCTTGTGACTTCAATCAGATTTTGAGCAATCCGCACCCTTGTTTACTTCAACATTTGAGTTCCTTTCTTTTTGTTCTTTTCTTCTTTTCTTTATTCTGGATTGAGACTCATTCCATCGGTCATCTCTCACCCTATGTCTTGAAGTCAACCTGCCTAAGATACCAAAACAAACGAACGAACGAAATTTTCTGCCCCAGTTTTCACTAGGAAAATTTCGTGAGTTAGTTGTGACACATATCGAAGCTATCAAATTAGGATTGTGTATCCTTGTGAATGAATCCAGGTTATGCTGGGAAATGACAGGGTTATGCCGAAAATGAAAAAGGGTCCGCGGGTTATGCCGGGACGGAAGGAAAAAAGTTCCTTGGCTTATGCAAGGGAGATCCTCGGGTTATGCCGGGATTTGAAAAGAAAAAAGCCCATTGGGTTATGCCAGGCGGATCCACGGGTTATGCCGGGATTTGGAAAGAAAAAAGCTCCTTGGGTTATGCCAGGGGGATCCACGGGTTATGCCAGGATTTAGAAAGAAAAAAGTCCTTGGGCTATCCCAGGGAGATTCTCGGGTTATGCCTGGATTTGGAAAGAAAAAGCTCATTGGGTTATGCCAGGGAGATCCTCGGGTTATGCCGGTATTTGGAAAGAGAAAATCTCCTTGGGTTATCCCAGGGAGATCCTCGGGTTATGCCGGTATTTGGAAAGAAAAAAGCACCTTGGGTTATCCCAGGGAGATCCTTGGGTTATGCCGGGATTTGGAAAGAAAAAGCTCCTTGGGTTATGCCAGGGAGATCCTCGGGTTATGCCGGGATTTGGAAAGAAAAAGCTCCTTGGGTTATGCCAGGGAGATCCTCGGGTTATGCCGGGATTTATAAAGAAAAAGCTCCTTGGTTATGCCAGGGAGATCATGGGGTTATGCCGGGATTTGGAAAGAAAAAAGCTCCCTGGGTTATGCCAGGGAGATCCTCGGGTTGTGCAGGCATTCGGAAAGAAAAAAGCTCCTTGAGTTATGCCAGGGAGATCCTCGGGTTCTGTCGGGATTTGGAAAGAAAAAGCTCTTTGGGTTATGCCAGAGAGATCCTCGGGTTATGCCGGGATATTTAAAGAAAGGGGTCCTATGCTACCATCATTTGTTTTTCTTTTGGGATTTTCATTTTTATTTCCTTTTCTTCTTTTCTTCTTCTTTTTTTAATTTCCTTTTATTTAGCAAAACGCATGAAAGAATTTGGGGAGAAACTTCCTTTTTCGACGATTCCATGCTGCAAAGCTTTTTCAGCGCTTGCACATTCCTTTCCTCTTTGGGTTGCACCTGCTTCTTGCATGGTTGCCTGAATTATACATATTTTAACTTTCAACAAAGAACAATTATTAGTTCGAAACGGTGGTTGGTTTTGTGGCTTTGATCATCTCAATTCCTTGATCCTGGCCCCATTTTCGTGGAGAACTTTGCTGCTTGTTGCTCTTGAAGGTGAATCTCTTTTTAAACCGACAGGACTCAACTTTTAGGACTTCATAATGACTCGCCCGTGTGGGCTCTGGCCTTTTCCCTTTATTCTGCTCTTAGGACCTTTGTCTTTGACTTTATTTCCTTTCCAATGTCTTTACTTTAAAGAGATCAACCACCATGGCCGGTCGGGATTGGCCTGACATACCCGCTGAGGCTGGGTATTTTCTTCGGCTCTTGCCAGGTGGAGCCCTGTGAAACCAGTCCTGCCACTTTTCTTTGTAATAATTTTGGAATCGGAGTTAAACAGAAAGGGATTCAAAGAAAAAGTGTACAAAAGGCAAGCATATGAGTTTAAAGAGAAGTGTCCCATTCGTAGGGAAAGAAGGACTTATCTGGGGTGTGCATGCTAGCTTCAAATGAACATGACCTGCTTCTTTGACTGGATGCCCGACCCACACAAACTTTCCAAATTCTCGTGAACACATTGATCCGCATTTCAAAACCAGGGAACCTTGCCAGGACTCTTTTTAGTGGTGAGATGTCTTCTTTTCGGCCGACAGCGCCCTTTGCGGGTTTTCGCCAATCGACCTCTCTCATTTCTCTTCTCACCGTCGCCCAATAGTGCTCTTTGCGAGTTTTCACTAAGCGGACTCTGTCTTTTTCAGTTCTCTACTCACCATCGCCTTATGGTGCCCGAAGGTTCTCACCGATAAGACGCTCTCATTTTATTTCTCTCAATTTTGAATAGTATCAGATTCCAACAATGACGTTTTTCACTTCCCCTCCTTAGCCAATTGATCGGAAGGACTTGAACAAGGTCTTTGGGTAAAAAGGATTTTGAGCGGAACTACAACTTTGGAATCGTTTCGGCAGATTCATAGCCGAACCATCATATTATCTGCCTCAGTTTCAACTTTTGGGGAAATTGGGATTTTTGGTTTGGTATGACTGAATCTCAGGGAGAGGCTGCCTACGTATCCTTTCGGAATCAAGTCAAACGTAGTTCAGACAAATAATTTTTGTTTTTGTTTTTGTTTTTTTTTTGTACTTTCGGGTTCCAAAGAGGGTAGCCAAAGAAGCGTAACCGGCTAAAAGGGTTTTACGAAGGATTGATAGTGTTTAGGGTAGAGGGAAGGAAAGCCTTCGGCATCTCAATTGTACAAAAGTCATCACCACATAAGAATAAGACGTAGTACCTTTTCACTGCATCTGAATTGATAGCTGTTTCGGGATCATTTCCTTTGATATCTTCCAAATACGATGCTCCTCTCAGCAATTTTTTCCAGATGACGTATGGACCATTCGAATTAGGAGCGAATTTCCTCCAGCTTCCAGATGATGAGGGAGGATGCGTCTTAACACCAGTGGTCCCATTTCAAAATTTAGGAGCCGTACTTTCTTGTTGTAAACGCGGGCCATTCTTTGTTGATACAACTGCTCGGATGTGTCCTGAATACTGCACACTCTTTTGTTGTAATGTATGGACCTTTCCAACCCGCGCACCAACTTTCCTTCAATTGTTCCAATTGTTTGTTTTATTTCCTCAAGGTTACCTACTTTGCAATTCGACTCTTGATTCATTATTTCAAAATCTGACAGCGTTTCAGGATCTAGGCATGAAGTCCGCAAGCATGTCATGTTATTTAAAGTTGCATTATTAGAACTAAAGAGAAGAAAATGAAGGAGAAAAATAGAAAAATCAGAAAGAAAAATGAACGATGAAATATTGATTTTATTTTTTGGAATTTTGAAGATAACAGGGTTCATATTCGGGAATTTAAAGACAAGAAACTACAAGAAATATCCGAGTTACACCCTGAAATAACTCGGGATGCAGAACAAGTGGCAGGACTAGTCTACTGGGACTCCCGCCTGATCGGGAATGGCGTAGACTTCCAGTTTTGAAGTTTGGCGTCTGGTCCCATGTATAGTACCTCAGCGGTGCTAGTGCCCTATCCCGTCTGAACCATGTCTAATCATTTATTTATTCACCATATTCGACATGAAAGGTTGGGGGCAAGGATTTCCTTCTTCGTACTGATCTGCCACCATAATTTCAAAGGCTTGATAAACAATATGTTCACTTCCTTCCCTCGCCTCCAAGCATGGGATAGATGGGTCACGATAAATGGACTGCTCGTCTTCTCCGTGGACCACGATTTCCTGATCTTCATACTCGAATTTCACCATTTGGTGGAGGGTGGAGGGCACAGCTCCTGCAGCATGGATCCAAGGCCTTCCAAGAAGAAAATGGTAAGATGTATCCATGTCCAACACCTGGAAGGTTACCTCGAAATCCACCGGGCCTATGGTTAATATCAAATCAATTTCACTGATAGTATCCCTCTTAATACCATCAAAATCTCTCACACAAACATTATTAGGACGAATCCTTCCCATCCCGATTTCCATTCTTTGCAATGTGGAGAGTGGGCAGATGTCAACCCTCGAGCCTCCATCCACCATGACTCGCTTGACATACTAACCTTCACACTTGACAGTTAGATGCAAGGCTTTGTTGTGGGCCGCTCCCTCTGGAGGCAAATCATTTTTACTAAACGGGAGTTGGTTGATGGTGAAGAATCTTTCTTCCATCCTTTTGAGATGTTCGACTGAAGTTTTAATTGGCACATACGCCTCATTTAGAGTTTTCATCAGGATCTTCTGATGTTCGGAGGACTTCGTCACTAATGACAACATCGACACTTGTTCAGGATATTTTCTTAATTGCTCTACTGTTTCATAATCAGGCATCTTCATTTTCTGAAAGAAGTCCTCTACTTCCTCAGCACTCACTGGCTTCTTGGACGTAAAGCGCTTTCGTGTGGCATTGTTTACCTCCTGTACATTTGAATATTTCTCAACAGAGGTTTTTCCTGGAAGTTCTCCCAAAATTTCTTTGCCCTTATATGTAACCACTGTTTGCTGATAGTTCCATGGCACCGCAGAGGGGTCTGTCATTGGCTTCTATGGTACGCGTCCAATAACCACTAGCTCATTCAGCCGAGGAGGTTTAATTGTCCCCCGTACCGAATAAGCTCCTTTTGGCACATACATTTACGTTCCCCTTTTTACTTCAAACTTCCTTGGAGCATTCACAACTAGTGGTTTTTCTTGGCGACCTCGCGGGACGTAGAGAATTCCATTCTTAGGAGGTTCCATCTCTTCTTTTGTTTCAGGTTTCTTCTCAGGACCAGTTTTGACACTTTTATTCTTCTTCTCCCCTTTCTCTTGCTTCGAGGGTTCATTGGGCTTCTTTTCTGCATCGGCAATAATAATTATAGCCTTCAAGGCTAGATCAAACTCCCTGTCTTCACAAATCATCCCGATTATCGGCCCGTTGTTGTGAGCGGACAACGGGTTGTTGGGCACATTCTGGGCTTCTTCGTCCCTCAACACTATCTTCCCTTGCTCTATCAAATCTTCCATGGCTTTCTTCAATGTCCAACAGTTGTCAGTACTATACCCCTCAGCTCCTGAGTGATAAGCACATCGGATGCCCCGTTGATAGGATGGTGATTCCGGGTTTTGCCTGTTTGGGGGTATGGGTTGCAGCAAATTCATCTGGACAAACTTTGGGAATAGACTGGAGTAGGGCTCACCAATCGGTGTAAAGTTTGGTCGTCTAGGTGTTTCCCGAGGACGGAAGTTATTTTGTGGTGGTCGGAGATTGTAGTGGTTCTGGTGAGGAGGCTGGTTTCTTTGGACTGGAGGTTGATTTCAGTTGGCTTGTGGCCGCGGTCGACCGAAAGGTTGAGCATTCCTGACCGCATAAGGTGGGGGAGCATAAGTCATATCAGCATGAGGATAGTAGTATTGAGGGGTTCTTTCAGAGAACACAGGTCTCGGAGCCCGATATCTTCTTCCCCCTGATGCTGCTATAATTGTTTCTTCTTTCTTTTTACCTTTGGCCATTCCTCCAGACCCGCCTTGGATGGCTTGGGAGGTTGCTCTGAAGGTCGACTGGCTCAAGATTCTGCCTATTTTCTGATCATTTTCTACCATTTCCCCGATTTTAATTGCCTCTGCAAATGGCTTGCCCATAGCGGACATCATTTTTTGAAAGTAATCTACTTCCTGGGCTTGAAGGAAAACAGTGACCATCTCTAACTCATCCATTGGAGGCTTCACTCTTGATGCATGTTCGCGCCATTTAATGGCGTATTCTCTGAAGCTTTCTGAGAGCTTCTTCTTCAAATTTGCTAAGGAGTTCCTGTCTGGCGCGATATCGATGTTATATTGAAATTGCCTGACAAAGTCTCTGGCAAGATCGTCACAAATATGCCAACGGGAGACGTCTTGGTCCATATACCATTCTGAGGCAATACCTATTAAGCTCTCCCCGAAATACTCCATCAACAATTCTTCCTTGCCACCGGCCCCCCGTAGCTGATTGCAATACTTCTTCAGGTGAGCAATGGGGTCGACATGCCCGTCATACTTTTCAAATTTTGGTGTTTTAAACCCCAACGGCAAGTGTACATACAGGAACATTCACAAGTCTATATAGGAGACACTCTTTTGCCCGCTCAAGCCTTGCATATTTTTTTAGCTCTGCTCGAGGCTTCTCATTCTCTTTGTCATCTCATCCTGCTCTGGGTCTTTGGGGGTTTTGTCTTGCCCCGGTGTAAGCTCGTATGGCAGTGGCTGAGAGTAAGTATATTAAGGATAATAAGGAGGGTCAGCCTGAAAGACGGTATTTTGGAATGTGAAAACCGAGGGGTTGAAAGCATGCTTCGGTAGTGATGGTTGTGTTGTTGCGGAGCATGGTGGAGCTGTGAAGATGTTGGGAGCTGTTCCAGACGGGAACACCTGGGGGCGAACCTCAGAAGTTGTTCCTAGGAAGTGAGCAGTTATGGTAGATTGTCCCAACGGAGTGTTTGAGTGGCTAATGGGGACAGTAGTAACACCTCCAGATCTAGGAAATAGCTCCGGAAATCCGGGGATGGAGCTTGGAGGTTCCTTTCCATTGTTCCAAGCATCCCACATTTCCATGAGTCGCAGGCGCAAAATCTGATTCTCTTCAGCTATAAGGGGCTCAGAGGCCGGGACCCCCGAAATAGGGCTGTCTTCGGATATAGGAATTGCAGGCAGAGTCATATCTGTAGACATTTTTATGCTGCCTCTTGATCTGGTGAAGTATTGATGTGATGCCAGCTTACCACAAACCAACCACCGTTTCTAACGCTAAGCTGGAATTGACAGCAACAACTGTTAGTTTAAAACAAATAACAGATAGGTAACCGCATATTGGAGTGTGATGCCCCTATACAGTTAAATGAATATCTACATGTTTGCTACGGTTGCATGTGTTATCTCGGCTTTCTTTTGTTCCCTTCGCTTTTCTTTCTCTTTTGTTTTTCTCTCATTTTCTTTCTTTTTCGTTTTTTTTCTTTTTTCATTTTCTACTTTTCTCTTTTCTTTTGCCATGGTTTTCTTATTTTCTCCCTTTGTGTTTCTTTTTCTCTCTTGTTTTTCCTTTTATTCACTCCCTCGTATTTCTCTGTCTTTTTTTAGTAATACGATCGAATATTATGTAGATTGCCTACGTATCATGGCCCCGCATGAATCAGACCAGGCGTAGTTCTTACAAATAAGGTAAATAAGCTAACACTTTTTTTTTGACATTTTGAATGAAATGTGTTAAAAGGAAAAAAGAAATATTTTTTTGATTTTTGATTTTGATTTTTTTTTTTTTTGAAAGAAAGAGTTCTAAAAATTTCTTTCCTTTTTATTGGAACTTTGGGAATTTTAAAAGTAAAAAAGAAATATTTTTGTTTGAATTTTCATTTATTTTCTGTTTTTCTAACACGAAAGAAAAATAGTTTTTTTTTTTTTTAATTTTGAAAGTTGCCTCTAAATTTTCGAAAGAGGGACTTTTACGAAAATATTTTGGATTTTTGAGCAAAAATATTTTTCGGACTCAACTTTTCAAAATTTGTTTTTATTTTTATTTTTTATATTTATGAAAGAAAGACATCTAAGGAGTATTTTAATGATTTATTTTGACCTAAAAGGAAAATGTGGCTATTTTTTACAAAATTTCATTTAGGAAAAACAAAGATTTAATTTTGCAGATACGGCCTTTCAGCACTTCTGGAAGGAAGATTTTAAGGCTGTGCCTGCAAACCATTTAAAAATGACTCAGGGTAGCTGTTCTTGCAAAAACATCCTTCCGGCGCCCTTTTGGGAGTATTTGGCTTATTTTAAAACAAGAATGGCATCACCCGATTTATTTTGACAAAAAATTAAAATTTTGGTATTTTTGGCTTTTTTGGAAAAGGATGGTTGGACCCAACGAGGGTTGCCTACGTATCTCACATCCGGTGAGAATCAAACCAGCGTAGTTCAGGCACATTTGCCAAGACCAAATATTCGTTAAAACATCTCTATTTTTTCTATTTTCTTCTCTCTCTTTTTCTCTCTTTTTTTTCTTTTTTTTCTTTTTTTTCAAAAATCCGACAGCATTTCGGTACTATTTGGGCATTGGTTTTTCAAAACAAGCGGGTACCCTCACTTAGCCCTAACAGTGTTATTTTTTTAATTATGTACAACTCGGTCAACATGCAAATCCAAAGCAAATAAATGCACAAGTAGCACGTAAGATGCATCAGGATGGTCTTTCCATTTCAGGTCACCTGTCCTAAACGGACCAAACCCCTGTGTTGAGTCCCCTAAGTCAAATACACATGATGCAAACAAACGTCCTACTAGAGATCCGGCATGAGGTCGAGTTATTCTATGTTGAAAACATGGGTATATGTTCTAGACTGTGTACCCGAGCGGACAACTCGAGTCGAGGAGGGGGCTACGTTCCGGGAACCAAAAGGCCATCCGGCTTAGTAACTTGTCCGTACTCTTTCTTATTTTAAGGTATGACACTAACAGAATAGGGAGTCTCAACCAGTGAGCACATCCCCGGAGATGAGAAGAGAAGGGTTTTGTAACAATTTTATATGTACAATTCAGATAATATCAAAACGGTAAAGCACTTAGCATATTTAGCATGAAACATGTAGGAAAATCAGACAAAGCCAAATATAATAATTATACTAAGATCGAATTCTTGAACCCTGAATCGAAATTTTGGGTTCGTTTCCCCAGCAGAGCCGCCAGAGCTGTCACACCTCCTTTTTGCACACCTACCCCGAAAGATAACGTATAAGGGAGTTTTTCCATTTAAAGTGACATTATTCGAAATGAGGTTATTTATTTATTTTTAGAGTCGCCACTTGGGATAGGATTGTCTTTTGGTGTCCCAAATCACCGGTTTAACTTGAATCCCAAATCGAGGAAAATTTCGACTTCCCAGTTGGAGTCTTCGAACCAGAAATTCTGAATAAGGAATTCTGTTGACCCGGGGGAAGATGTTTGGCACCCCCAGATCCCGTGGTTCTAGCACGGTCGCTTAAATTATTATAATTGGTTAAAAATCTGATTTTAATACATGTTTTAACTTATGTGCTTTTTTAACTTTAAACCGCTTTTATTATTATTTTTGAAGAGAATTGCAACGTCGTGAAAATACGTCTCGAACCACGTCACATAAATGCACCCACGGTCTTTGACACATTTCGACTTCGTTGAGATTTGGATTTGGGTCACATAAATGTGCACCCGTATTTAGGAAGGTAAGATTATTAAAAAGGCGCCTAAAGTTACTAACGCGTTGTTGACTTTGCTGGAGGCCATAAAAATTCACTAAATGGTACGTCCTAATTTCTAAATTATTAAATTAATTAAGTGAGGGCCATGAGTTTTGAGATTTTATTTGGCATGGCACGCCTCAATTTATTTTAAAATGGGTTATTATTCAAAATTGTTGCAATCGGGTTACATGAAATGCACCCCAAATTGGTATTTGTAAAAGACGGGTAGTTTTGTACGAAATTCAAATAATGAACTTACTACTAAAGACCAAACGTAAGAAAATGAACAAGAGCAGCTAACCGCTGATCTTTAAGCTTATTTATATTCAAATTCATGACTATTTCCATTCTACGTCAATTTTGCAATGCAAAAGATCAATCTTGCTCAACTCTTTGGCTAATGCTTAACACTAGCTTCTGCTTTAAGTGTCATCCCAATCATTGATTTCTTAAAATAACAACGAAAGTAAACTAGGCGAAATCCATCCTTTTCCCTAAAATGTCCAAAATCAGAACTAAATTTTACATTTGTAGCTAAAAGGAAATCCCTGTGAATTACCAAAGATAGTTTCCTTTGACCAAAATATTGAAGAGAGCATTTTTGCATTAGGATGAGACCAACAGGCAACAACTCTTCTGAAATGCAATTTAAGAATCATTAACACAACCCCGCAATGAGGAGAATGAAGTTAAAATTCTGATAAGAAAAGAGGAGTATCAATATTAAAATGTGTATTTGACCATGCTATTCCCCTGATGCCTCTTTAGCAAAACTAATGCAAAAAGTAATTATACTACTAGGAAATTAAAACACAATCTTGACTAATAATTCTATGCATCTCTTCTGCCGAAAGTAGCATCACATTCATCATGATAAAACAATTAACAGACCACCAATTCATTAATATATCATAACCAACAATATAGTGAAATCCAAACAATAATATTCTGAAACTCAAAATCAAGTAGAAACGGACAAGCTCAAATCTCATTCGCAACTCAATAAGCACAAAGAAGGCGTGTGAACATACCTATTAGCTGATGATTATAGTGGATAACAAGACACAGGCCTGAAATTCTTAGATTTAGCCGTTTTGTATGTCTGCAATCAAATGATGCTGCGCAAATCTCAGTTCTAACATGAACCGAAGCACCTCTAATGAACGGCAATTATTTGAGCACATTCAAAGTCTAAGCTGAAGATGGCAAGAACAGGAACCAAATAAATGCTTTTATATATGAAAATTTCTGGATTACAAAGAGGGAAATTCGACGAGCAAACTCGAGCAAGCTAAACCAGCAACAAAGAACTCCTCAGCAACCTCTAATTACTGTAAATCCAGAAATGGAAGATGAACCTCGAAATCCTCTAGCAGCAGAAGCCAACAGAAGAACTCGACCAAATAAAGGTAAAAAAAATAGAAATGAGAGTTCAGCTGCTAGTTAGAAGATTCAACAGCAGGAAACCAACAACCAAACTTCAATTTCAAATCCAGATATCAAAAATGAAAAGCCAACAGTTATGAAGTAACATAGAAGAATCGGAATTTTAGTTCTCGGCAGCTTTTTAGAGGGGAACGACGTTGTTGTTTTGCTCTCTCCAAGTGAAAAATAGAATGAAGAAGGAGAGGGGAAATAGAACTGGGATGAAAAATGGGGAGGGCGGTTCACGTTCTTCACGTGTCTGCGCCTCTCATCTGATGCCTTCAATCCTTTTAATGGGGAAGGGATTAGGTTATGGGCTAGGCGGGTCGGGTCAATTTGCTGGGCTGGAGCAAAATTTGGGTAGTTTTGAGCTGGTTTTGGCTATATTGGCCCAATTCCGAATTTAACAAACTCCTTCCAATTATAACTATTTTATCTTCTTTCCTTGTTTTAAAAAAAAATCCTAAATTTAAAATCCTAGATTATCTAAAAAATATAAAATTAAACTAATTAACTAATTATAAAAATCATAAAAGCTATTTAATCCTAAATTAAAAGAGAAAAATTAATAACCTAAAAATAAAAGGCAAAAGTGTAAAATGAAGTATTTTTGTGATTTTCCATTTTTATAAAACTAATGACTGCCGATTAGTCCTAAAATATAAAAATAAAGCCTAAATGTCATGCATGTTATTTTTTGCTATTTTTCATGATTTAAATAAAAACTTAAACATGCAAGAAAAATGCAAACAATAAATAAAATCTATAAAAATTCCTAAAATGGCAAATTTTCTTGGATTTTATAGGAGTATTCAATATAAGGCAAAAATCACGTGCTTACAGCTGCCCCTTTTTGCTCGGAAACATGAAGAGTTTTCGGGCAAAGATAAAGTAAGAAATATGAGGGATTTTTGCCCGCTTGAAATTCATGAGAAGCATTTTTTTAAAGAGTTTGACCGAACCTTGTTTCAAAGGTTGCCTACATAGCTTGGCTATAAAGGAATCAGGTCAGTGTAGTTCTGGAAGTTTTGGTAGCTGGGACTACCAGGAAGCCATGATTTCACTGTTGTTGCTAATATTTCTGCTTGCTTCGCTTCTTATTACACCAAAATAAAAAATAAAAAGCTAAGCTAGTTAATCCTATCAACTACGAGTTACAAGATTCCTATCTATAATTCTCCTGAGACTTGATCTTGAGTCTTAGCTGATTTTGCTGTAGACTCTGGTCTGAATCTTGATGCTCGTAAGTTGTAGGTATTTGTCTCTTTCTGCAGCATTGGGTCAAAATGGGATCAGCAGAGCTTGTGACTTAAATCAGATTTTGAGCAATCCGCACCCTTGTTTGCTTCAACATTTGAGTTCCTTTCTTTTTGTTCTTTTCTTCTTTTCTTTATTCTGGATTGAGACTCATTCCATCGGTCATCTCGCACCCTATGTCTTGAAGTCAACCTGCTTAAGATACCAAAACAAACAAACGAACAAAATTTTCTGCCCCAGCTTTCACTAGGAAAATTTCTTGAGTTAGTTGTGACACATGTCTAAGCTATCAAATTAGGATTGTGTATCCTTGTGAATGAATCCAGGTTATGCTAGGAAATGACCGGGTTATGCCGGAAAAGAAAAAGGGTCATCGGGTTATGCCGGGACGGAAGGAAAAAAGCTCCTTGGCTTATACAAGGGAGACCCTCGGATTATGCCGGGATTTGAAAAGAAAAAAGCCCTTTGGGTTATGCCAGAGAGATCCACGAGTTATGCCGGGATTTGGAAAGAAAAAAGCTCCTTAGGTTATGCCAGGGAGATCCTCGGGTTATGCCGGGATTTGGAAAGAAAAAAGCTCCTTGGGTTATGTCAGGGGGATCCACGGGTTATGCCGGGATTTGGAAAGAAAAAAGCTCCTTGGGTTATCCCAGGGAGATTCTCGGGTTATGCCGGGATTTGGAAAGAAAAAACTCCTTGGGTTATGCCAGGGAGATCCTCGGGTTATGTCGAGATATGGAAAGAAAAATCTCCTTGGATTATGCCATAGAGATCCTCGGGTTATGCCAGGATTTGGAAAGAAAAAGCTCCTTAGGTTATGCCAGGGAGATCCTCCGGTTATGCCGGGATTTAGAAAGAAAAAGCTCCTTGGGTTATGCCAGGGAGATCCTCGGGTTATGCCAGGATTTCGAAAGAAAAAGCTCCTTGGGTTATGCCGGAATTTGGAAAGAAAAAGCTCCTTGGGTTATGCCAGGGAGATCCTCGGGTTATGCCGGGATTTATAAAGAAAAAGTTCTTTGGGTTATGCCAGGGAGATCCTCAGGTTATGCCGGGATTTGGAAAGAAAAAAGCTCCCTGGTTTATGCCAGGGAGATCCTCGGGTTGTGCCGGGATTCGGAAAGAAAAAAGCTCCTTGGGTTATGCCAGGGAAATCCTCGGGTTATGCCAGGATTTGGAAAGAAAAAGCTCTTTATGTTATGCCAGGGAGATCTTCGGGTTATGCCGGGATATTTAAAGAATGAGGTCTTATGCTACCATGATTTGATTTTCTTTTGGGATTTTCATTTTCATTTCCTTTTCTTCTTTTTTTTTCTTNTTTTTTTTTTTTTTTTTTTTTTTTTTTTTTTGTATTTTCCTTTTATTTAGAAAAACGCATGAAAGAATTTGGGGAGAAACTTTGTGGACGATTCCATGCTGCAAAGCTTTTTCAGCGCTTGCGCGTTCCTTTCCTCTTTGGGTTGCACCTGCTTCTTGCATGGTTGCCTGAATTATACTTGTTTTAACTTTCAACAAAGAACAATTGTTAGTTCAAAATGGTGGTTGGTTTTGTGGC
This sequence comes from Nicotiana glauca, assembly GCA_026770625.1. Classification (NCBI taxonomy): domain Eukaryota; kingdom Viridiplantae; phylum Streptophyta; class Magnoliopsida; order Solanales; family Solanaceae; genus Nicotiana; species Nicotiana glauca. Next base: position 19,017 of record MU761258.1, on the reverse strand, counting down.
TTTGATCACCTCAATTGCTTGATCCTGGCCCTATTTACGTTGAGAACTTTGCTGCTTGTTGGTCTTGAAGGTGAATCTCTTTTTAAACCGACACGACTCAATTTTTAGGACTTCATGATGACTCGCCCGTGTGGGCTCTGGACTTTTCACTTTATTCTGCTCTTAGGACCTTTGGCTTTGACTTTATTTCCTTTCCAATGTCTTTACTTTGAAGAGATCAACCACCATGGACAGTCGGGATTGGCCTGACGCACCCCCTAAGGCTAGGTATTTTCTTCGGCTCTTGCCAGGTGGAGCCCTGTGAAACCAGTCCTGCCACTTTTCTTTTAATAATTTCGGAATCAGAGTTAAACCGGAAGGGATTCAAAGAAAAAGTGTGCAAAAGGCAAGCATATGAGTTTAAAGAGAAGCGTCCCTTTCCGGGGGAAAGAATGACTTATCTGGGGTGTACGTGCTGGCTTCAAATGAACATGACATGCTTCTTGGACTGGATGCCCGACCCACACAAACTTTTCAAATTCTCGTGAACCCATTGATCCGCATTTCAAAACCAGGGAACCTTGCCAGGACTCTTTTTAGTGGTCAGATGTTTTCTTTTCGGCCGACAGCGCCCTTTGCGGGTTTTCTCCAATCGACCTCTCTCATTTCTCTTCTCACCGTCGCCCGATAGTGCTCTTTGCGAGTTTTCACTAAGCGGACTTTTTCATTTTCAGCTCTCTACTCACCATTGTCTTATGGTGCCCGAAGGTTTTCACCGATAAGACGCTCTCATTTTATTTCTCTCAATTTTGAATTGTATCAGATTCCAGCAATGACGTTTTTCAATTCTCTGCCTTTGCCAATTGATCGGAAGGACTTGAACAAGGTCTTTGGGTAAAAAGGATTTTGGGCGGAACTACAACTTTGGAACCATTTCGGCGGATTCAAAGTCGAACCATCATATCATCTGCCCCAGTTTCAACTTTTAGGGAAATTGGAATTTTTGGTTTGGTATGACTGAACCTCAGGGAGAGGTTGCCTACGTATCCTTTCGGAATCAAGTCAAACGTAGTTCAGACAAATAATTTTTATTTTTTATTTTTGTTTTTGTTTTGTTTTGTTCTTTTTGTTTTTTTTTTTGGACTTTCGGGTTCCAAAGAGGGTATCCAAAGAAGCGTAACCGACTAAAAGGGTTTACGAAGGATTGATAGTGTTTAGGGTAGCGGGAAGGAAAGCCTTCGTCATCTCAATTGTACAAAAGCCATCACCACATGAGAATTAGACGTAGTACCTTTTCACTGCATCTGCATTGACAGCTGTTTCGGGATCATTTCCTTTTATATCTTCCAAATACGATGCTCCTCTCAGCAATATTTTCCAGATGACGTATGGACCCTTCCAATTAGGAGCGAATTTCCTCCAGCTTCCAGATGATGGGGGAGGATGCGTCTTAACACCAGTTGTCCCATTTCAAAATTTCTGAGCCGTACTTTCTTGTTATAAACGCGGGCCATTCTTTGTTGATACAACTGCTCGGATGTGTCCTGAATACAGCACTCTCTTTTGTTGTAATGTATGGACCTTTCCAACCCGCGCACCAATTTTCCTTCAATTGTTCCAATTCTTTATTTTATTTCCTCAAGGTTACCTTCTTTGCATTTCGACTCTTGATTCATTATTTCGAAATCTGACAGCGTTTTAGGATCTAGGCATGAAGTCTGCAAGCATATCATGTTATTTAAAACTACATTATTAGAACTAAAGAAGAAGAAAATGAAGGAGAAAAATAGCAAAATCAGAAAGAAAAATGAACGATGAAATATTGATTTTATTTTTTGGAATTTTGAAGATAACAGGGTTCATATTCGGGAATTTAAAGACAAGAAACTACAGGAAACATCCAAGTTACACCCTGAAATAATTCGGGATGTAGAAAAAGTGGCAGGGCTAGTCTACTGGGACTCCCGCCTGATCGGGAATGGCGTAGCCTTCCAGTTTTGAAGTTTGGCGTCTGGTCCCATGTATAGTACCTCAGCGGTGCTAGTGCCCTATCCCGGCTGAACCATGTCTAATCATTTATTTTGTCACCATATTCGACATGAAAGGTTGGGGGCAAGGATTTCCTTCTTCGTACTGATCTACCACCATAATTTCAAAGGCTTGATAAACAATATGTTCACTTCCTTCCCTCGCCTCCAAGTATGGGATAGATGGGTCACGATAAATGGACTGCTCGTCTTCTCCGTGGACCACGATTTCCTAATCTTCATACTCGAATTTCACCATTTGGTGGAGGGTGGAGGGCACAGCTCCTGCAGCATGGATCCAGGGCCTTCCCAGAAGAAAATTGTAAGATGTACCCATGTCCAACACCTAGAAGGTTACCTCGAAATCCACCGGGCCTATGGTTAATATCAAATCAATTTCACCGATAGTATCCCTCTTAATACCATCAAAAGCTCACACAAACATTATTAGGACGAATCCTTCCCATCCCGATTTCCATTCTTTGCAATGTGGAGAGTGGGCAGATGTCAACCCCCAAGCCTCCATCCACCATGACTCGCTTGACATAGTAACCTTCACAATGTGGAGTGCATTAAAATCTATAGTTAATGTGGATGTCCACTACTTTCACCCATGAAGTAAATAACCTCCCACTACTCATCATCATTATGATTGTAACTCTCACACCTCCATAACCTTTCCCCTTGATCTTCCTCCATGATCTCAATTATTAATGACATGTTTAAGACATTATTTATTAACCTTCATATGTAATAGTATAAATAGAGGCATGAAATGTGAGATGGAATACACTTGAACATTTGATGAAATAAGAAAGTTATCTCTTCTTCTCTTATTCTACTTATTTTCTTGTTTTATATTATTACTTTGAGCTACATTTCTTAACAGTTTTATAACGCTTCTAATATATCTTGAAAATTAAAGTTAAGAAAATATTAAATATACGAATATATTATAAAAATAATATTAACTTATTTTGTTTATAAATAAAATACCTACTTAAAAATATATTATATAGAAGGCATTACATAAATATGAAGGTTTATATAATATCACAAGGGTATAATAGACTTTTCAAGTAAAAATGTGATTTTTGTGATAACTAGAGCAAAGTAAATGATTTTTGTGTAACAAAAGAAAGAAAAGTGACTTTTCTATAATGAATACAAAGTTGAATGATTTTTACGTAATAAAAAAAGAAAAGTGACTTTTGGATAACAAACACAAAAGTTCAATGACGACGGATAAAACTATCTCCCTTTTTTTATAAACCTGCTTTCTGCCCTATTATTTGGACCTGGTAGTGGAAGCAGACACCAATTTGAAATAGCAACTACGACAATTTAAACAGTCCAATATCCGTTGCACATTTGATTCATTAGGGTGAAGAAAAGACACACAAACAGATCAACCTGGCAATTGTTCTCCATAGCCCATATAGAGTAATAAATAGCCTGCAAAAATGAGAATAGTCCTATAATATCAACTAGTGAATTTTTTCGCGCTTTGCGCGATTTTAATTGGATTTAGATAATATCTTTTGAATTTACTTGAGATAAAATAGATAGTTTTATATATAAGCATATATAAAATTGATTATATCGCAAATAGTAATTTTTTTATCATCATGAACAGTTTAGTTAATTTGACGCACGTTATGTTATTACTTGCATTATTGTAAAATAACTGAGTATTTGACTTGGCAATATTGCTGATATTCCTAAACTTTTCAATTGGTTTGTGTTCATACACTAAATAAATAGGTTCAAACATATGAAAATTACTTAACTTAGGTGAAAAAGAACATTCACAAAATGTAACGTTAAATCCTCTTGCATTTCATTTTGTTTAAATGTTGTTTACAAATAGCATATTATTTGTTATAATATAATAATAATAATAATAATAATAATAATAATAATAACAATATTTGTTAATAATTGTATTTAGAGACTTTGATGAGCTTGAATGAGAAGAAAGAAAGTTAAAAATGAAAGAAGAACGATTTTGATTGTCACGTGTAATTACTAAGCAAAATGATAAATATCTATTGATAAGCAATTATGGGAAAAGTTTGAAACGTTAGAAGAAGGTTTAAGAAGGTGACATTTTTAATTTTTAAACAAAATAGTTTGAAAAGTATAATAAAAATGGGGAATCAAAAAGACTCAAGCCAATGTTGAGCTAATTTACTTAAATAAAAAAAGAAGAGGAAAATGCAACCAAATAATTCTTGGCAAAAAAGAGGCGTCAAGTCACTACACATATGTGTATGTGTGTATGTGTGTGTGAAAAAGTTTTTAAAATGAGAAAAAGATAATTATGTGTTCTGGTCTAAAGATGAATAACGTCATCTTTCCTTGATATAATATTATAATTTATTTAATTAAGGAGAAAATAATGGAAAGAGAAGATAGAAGGAACAACATATTTAGAAGGGACAAGAAATTAGAAGTTAGCTATAACATACCAAATAGAAAGAACTCCACAAAGCAAAATAATTTAATTTAATTGCAGAAACAAGAAAATAATGTAAATGACTATTACACAAATATCATAAGTAGGGATGGGCATCGGTCGATTCGGTTCGGTTCGGTTTTGAAAATTATCGATTTTGCCTATCGGTTATCGGTTTACAAATATCATTACCCGATAACCAATCCGATAAGATATTGGTTATCGGTTATTGGTTTATCGATTATTGATCATTATCGGTTCGGTTATCGATTTACCCGATAAGGTAAAACTAAAATTAAAAGTGATGAATGCTGAATATTAAAAGTGAATGCAACATTGCAACAAAAGACAATGCTAGTATGCTACTGCTTTCATTATTGAATAGAGAAATAATGCCTCAAGAAATAATGCTACTCATTGGAATACTGCACTTGAAATAATGCTACTGCTTCCATTGGCCGCCCACATTCTGCACAACGCTCAACATTGTGCACATTGTGCAGCTTCAAGAACTAATGCTAGTGCTACTCAATAACAATGCTACATTGCTACTGCTACTCAATAACAGTGCTACTGCTACTCAAGAAATAATCAATAGCTCAGCAATCCAAATTCAATAACAATGCTACTGCTTTCAAGTATTTCACCATTGGAAAATAAAACTCAAACACAATTTGTTCTCGAAAATCGGACCCCATTTTGAGACATTTGAAAACAAGTCATTTGAAATTGCTAAATTCTTTCCTCCTAAGTTCATATATCTGCACCAAAAATCGACTATTAACGAAACTCAAATGAGAAAATAGGGGAAAAAGAATAGCTTACAATTTGAAAAGAAAACAGAAGCAAACAGAAGCACTAAGGGAAAACAGAAGCTATTGAGCAAACAAAAGCAAACATCTTGAGCCAAAACTTATAGAAGACAGAACTGGTGCGATTGACAGAAGCAAACAGAAGCAAAAATAATCTTGAGCCAAAACTTACACGATGAGGGAGTGAGGCGTGACTGGCGGAGAAATGACAAGCTGATGTATGGCGGACCGGCATACTGATGAGGGCTTTACGAGCTCCGTTGGGCAGGCGTGACCACGTGAGTCGTGAGGCGGCGGCGGACTGGCGGTGGTCTGAGGGTGAGGACTGGCGTGAGAGTGAGTGTGAGTGAGGAAGCGGGCGTAGGCGTACGGGTCTGAGCGTGAGTGAAAATGAAAATGAAAGTATGAAACCCTAGTATTATCAATTATGTTACAATGCACTAAGGGTAAACTAGTAAATTTATAAATCCTTATTGGGTTATCGGTTTATCCCATAACAGAAATGCTAAACCGATTCCGAACCGATAATCCAATAAATTTTTTTTTTTACCCATTACCGAACCATTAACCCAATAACCCAATACCGATAACCCAATAAGTAATTAACGATTCAGGTTATCGGTTTTACCCGATATATGCCCACCCCTAATCATAAGAGTACTAATTTCTTAAAACTTATTTTCAATTTAAGAAATCAAAGAGATAATTAATTAAGGAATACACATCAATTTTACATAAAAATATCTCATTGCATGTGAGAGATGCTTATTTATTACTTGAGGTGAAAATAATACCAATTTATTGTCAACTGCTTCGCCCACTGCATCGGTAAAATTTTGCATAATTTGTTACACCTGCAACAAAAACTCATCTTTAACACAAGTTGGGTAAAATATTAATATTTCAGATGATGAGATGAATCCTAATCAGAAAATTATATTGACTAATAGACGTATGTAGAAAATAAGTGGAGATAATAAAGTGTTTTTTTTTTTTCTGAGATAATATCATCTAAACAATTGCAAGAAAAGATGGAAACCAAAAAGCACTTCTCAGAATATATCCACTTTTCTCACAATAGCTATATCCAAAAGTTCTTTAAATTGGAAAATATGCTCTCCTAATTCCGCAGATCTATCACAAAAAGAGAAAAGGTGATATAAATTGCAGTGCTATTGTAAAAGAAATTTAATCACTCCAATGTTTAAGAAAAACTTTACAACTTAATAAAATAGAACATAATTATAGTTTCTAGTTTATCTAGAAGCACAAAAAAAAAATAGAAATCCGTATCTTTTCCACAAAACTCACCGAAATACTTGATATGTGGGCTAACCTCCATTTTCTGAATTTGCTGTTGTAGGGTGACAATGAGTGCCTAAACACATTGGCCATTTAAACACAATATATGAGTTGTTAATGTATCTAATTAGTGAGCAATTATGGGAAGGGAAAAAGTTTGAAATGTTATAAGGTTTAATGAGCAATTATGGGGAAGGATAAAAAGTTTGAAACGTTAGTAAGGTTTAAGAAAGGTGACATTGTGAGTTTCTAATAAAGGCTCAAGCTATTATTGAGCTAATTTAACATAAAAATCAGAGAAAAAAACAAAAAAAAAAAAGGAGAAAAAAGATTAATATGATCCTTGGCCAAAGAGAGGTGCCAAGTCATCTATATATAATATATATATATATATATATATTTTATATATATATATATATATATAGGTCTATAACACTCCAATGTAATAAAAACAATGAACAGAGAAACAGACAAGTGCTAAATTTTGCAATATTGACTGACCATACACATTTTTAATCTCTGTTGAACATGACAATGCAAACGTATAAATGTTGCAAATACGAATTGCCAAAGTTATTCTCAGTTTTTTTCACTCTTTTTTCTTTAACATAAAGATAGTATGATTAAGTGAAGTTGACAAAAGCAATTATTTTGTAGAAGGTACAAACCTGAGTTGGATTAATGAATTTCAAATTATTTACATAAACTAAGAAAATAAAAGAAGAACAAAACCAAAGGGAATTACGTTTAGGTATTGAAAAGCAATTACCCCATCGAACTCCGTGGATACAGCAGCGACAACAAACCACGATTAAGCCTGAGACCAACTTCCACGATCCACTAGCTACGTGCTCTCATAGCCTGGAGAACTTGACTGATGGGACATCTTCCATTACCATGTATTCAAGAGGCAGAATACGCTAGAGTTTTTCTAATAGCTAGGGAAATAGGGGTTGACCTCTATTTATAAAGAGTGTTTACCCATCACAGGCCAATAGTTATTGGGCCTCACTTATCCACACACACACTACAAGAAAATACTTATTTTGTGGGGGTTATTTTTATAATTTGTGACAGTTTTTGACTCCCACAAAATGAATTGTAGCGGTTTTTAAAAACGCCACAGTTATAATTGTCACGATCAATATTGTGGCATCTTTTTAGAACCCCCACGACGACCTCCTGAATTTGAATTTGTGACGATTTTTGAAGACAAATAGTGACAATTTATAACCTACACAATATGATCCCAGTATTCTAAGAAAATTGTTTGTGGGGGTTGATATATGATCTCATTATTTTTAAAAAAAAAAAAAAAAAAAAAGCTGGATTATAGCATTGAAAAAACAATTTTATTAGATAACCTATAACACAAATAAAATTGCATTACAAATAACTATATGTGACGACCCAAAGGGGTCATCACCTGTTTCCTCATTCGTTCTGCCTTTCGAGGCCCTAAAACCCTCACTTTTACTTGCCTTGACTTGCGTGCGCAGTCCGGGCTTATAGCCGGAAGGCTTAAATATGAATTCTGTGTGAAAAATGATAAATTTTGATATTAATATGATTAAAGTTGACTTTGGTCAACATTTTGGGTAAACGGACCCGGACACAAGATTGGACGGTCCCGAAAGGTCCGTAGAAAAATATGGGACTCGGGCATGCGCCCGGAGTCGAATTCCGAGGTCTAGAGCCCGAGAAAAGAATTTTTTCTGTGAAATTATTTTTCTGAAATTATTAAGGAAAAAGGAAGTGAAAATTGATTAAAAGATTGAGGTATGAGGCTCGTATTTTAGTTCCGATGCCTGGTACAAGTCTTAAATATGTGTTAAGCGCTTTCTGTAAAGTTTGGTCGAAATCGGATGTCATTTGACGTGTTTCGGACCTAAATATCTAAAGTTTGAAGTTTATGAAGTTATAATGAAAAATGATGATTTTGAGGTTTAATCCGATGTATAGGATGTTATTTTGGCGATTTGATTGCACGAGTAAGTCCGTATGATATTTTTGAGGTTGTGTGCATGTTTGGTTTGGAGCCCCGAGGGATCAGGTGAGTTTTGCATAGGTGTCGAGTTGCATTTTTGACCTTAGAAATCTCAGAAAAAGTTGCTGGCATGCGAAGCCTGACTCGCAAATGCGAGTGGCACTTTGCAAATGCGAAGTTAGCCCAGGTCTGCCAATTCTCGCAAAAGCGAGGATTTTACTCACAAATGCGAAAGTCCCCAGGCTTACCTAGTTTCGCAAATGCGAAGTTCCCCATCGCAATTGCGAAGTGAGGGGCTCGCAAATGCGAGACCATGTTCGCAAATGCAAAGGTCTCGTTCATGGACTGGCTTCGCAAATGCAAAGCAGAGTTCGCAATTCCCACTTTTTGGTCGGGGTTCACAATTGCGATATCAGAGACTCAGCAGATTAATACTTAGTCGAATTTTCAACACTTTTCTCCATTCTTTCAACTCAAACACTCTATAGGCGATTTTTCAAGCACAAACCTTCTTTCAAATCATTGGTAAATTAATTTTTACTCAACTTCTTCAATCTTTATCATCATTAAACATGTTTTCATCTAAAAATCATAGATTTCCATGGGTAAAAATGGGGATTTTGGGTGGAACCTAGGTTTTCTTAAAATTGGGGTTTGGACCTCAATTTGAGGTCCGACTTCAAAATAAATCATAGATATGAACTCGTGGGGGAATGGGTAATCGAGTTTTGGTTCGAACCTCGGGTTTTGACCACG
>MDKF010563356.1:0-19168 GCA_026770625.1 Nicotiana glauca | reverse complement strand
TTAATATCTTTATCAGAGTGTCAATTCAACTTCAAGCAATTAGGTAGTGTTTTATTAAGCGGGACGGACCAAGTTCACAATCCCCAATGGTGCTCTACCCCACGCCCGTTATCCGGCGTGCAAGTCATCTCAATACATCACTATGATGTGCAAGTCCGGGATTTACAAACCCTCAGGACATCATTTACAAGTATTACCCACCTCGATCCGGCGAAAACTCTAGCCCGCGACGCCTTTGCTCCTCAAACCCGGCCTCCACGCGCGTCAAAACTAGCCAACATCAGTACAAATATATCATAATAGGCTAATGGAACAACGCCCAATCGAAAATAATCAAAATATAGGAAAAATTTCGAAACTAGCAAAACCCGAGCCCCGGGTCCGCTTCTCGAAAAATTTCAAAATTCACATCATCGAAATCCACGTCTCGCCACGAGTCCGTACATACCAAGAACTCCCAAATCAGACCACAAATGGCCACTCAAATCCCAAATTTAAAGCATTAGCTCCAAGCCCTAATTTCTTATTCAAGCATGATTCTTCAATAAAAGCATGTATTTAACTCATAAAACTTACCTCCAACGATTCCCAGTCGAAACCCCTTCAATTCCCGTCCAAAAGCTCTCAAGTTTTGCTTAGAAATGGAGAAAAATGAACTTGGCTCGCGGATGAAATGTTTATAAACCCTTCTGTCCGCCCAGGTATTCCTTCATCGCATTCGCGACCAAAGCCACGCGAACGCGAAGACCAAAAATTTAAAAACTCGAAAATGCTCTACGCGAACGCGACCCTTTCAATGCGAACGCGATGCCCAACAGTCCTCTCTCTTCGCGAACGCGTCTCACTCATCGCGGACGCGATGCTTTACCAGAACTGGGCTCCCAGGCCCTCTTACGCGAACGCGTGCACTCCTCCTGCGAATGCGATGGCCCACCTCCCAGGCCTACGCGAACGCATTACCATTCACACGAGCGCGATCAAGCAAAATCCTTAACAACGCGAACGCGACCTACCCTACGCGAACGCGAAGGCTAAATTCCAAGTCCTCCAATTTACTCTACGCGTTCGCGTTACACCCCACGTGAACGCGCTGAAGAAAAGTTCTGCAACACCCAACAACAAAAATCTGATCTCTTCAAGAACCAAAAAGAGTCCGTTTGATCACCCGGAATCACCCCGAGGCCCTCGGGACCTCAACCAAACATGCCAACATATCCCATAACACCATACGAACTTGTTCCAATCATAAAAACACGCCCTTAAACACAAAAATCATCAAATCAAGGCGGATTCAAGCCTAAGTTTCAACTATAACTTCCGAAACCAACATCTAATCAAAAACCCGACCAAACGATGTCCGAATGGCCTGAAAATTTGCAGACATATCCAAAATCACCTAACGAAACTACTGCAACTCTCAGAATTCTATTCCGACTCCCAGATCAAAATATCACCTATCAATCGGAAATCGCCAAAATACTAACTTCGCCAAAATAGGCTAACTTCTTCACCGGACCTCCAAAATTACTTCCGATTGCGCTCCTAAGTCTTAAATCATCACCCAGAGCTAACCGAATCATCGAAATTCAATTCCGAGTCCTCTAACCACATAGTCAACTTCCAATTGACTTTTCTAAAACAAGCTCCCTTCCAAGAGGTTATGTGCCTTATTTTCAACCAAAACCAATTCAATTACACCCGATCAACTCTAACACTGATATAAAAACATGAAGCAACACAATAAGGGAAAACGGGGCGGTAACTCACATGACAACGGGTTGGGTCGTCACACAACTGCATTGGCAAATTACTTAAAGTTGATGCATGCACTTCAGCTACGTTAAGAGGAAGGTATGCTAGACTGTGTGTGGAATTGCCCCTCGACCAATAAGTACAAAACTATCTCCTAATTGGGAAGCACAAACAACCTATTTTATATGAAGGAAACGACATCCTATGCAGAACATGTGGCAAGCTAGGACACATAAGCCTGCGCTGCCCACAAGGCATCTCACTAATTGCACCAACAAAAAGCAAACCAGATGTTGAGCCACCAATATCAAGCACTGAAAAAGAAGGGAAATGGCTGACAGTCTCTTCCCTAGGAAAGGAAAAGCAAAAATGGCCAATCAACACATGCACAAGGCTGGTGCAAATCTTTCACCATTTATAAATGTTTGTATGTTTGATGTTGTGTCAGGTAAGTACCTCAATATTCAACATTTAAGTTATGTCAACAAACAGATTTTAACTAATTCCCCAAATACTCAACCTAGGAAACTACAATCTATCCTTAATAATGGAAAACATTCTACCAATAATAATCAAGTGGAAAAACAAAATGATGAGTGAGAAAGCCGTTTAGCCAAACTAGTGAAGCAGAGCAAGGTTTTAGGAAATATGGAAATCAATAAAGAAAATCAAAATCTAGTTTTTTGCATGAAGAACAGGTTGTTGTCCATGTGACAAATGTCACAGACGTGGCACCAAATCCTGTCATAATTAGTAAATAAAATCACTTGCTTAACTCTATGGAAATGGACATCATTACTAACACAACCAATCGGGCAACCAACGACATAATCAAACATCCGATAAATCCTATTAACCTAGCTAATACCAATGATAACACTCCCTTCTTGCATGTATGTCCCAACCCCCACGACCAATCATCCATAAAATACTTGGAACACAAATGTGAACAAGTGGTGGAGGATATCTATGCAAGATATTGATATATACCACACACAACAACCTGCCCAAGCTAAGTAAATAGAAGCAATCATTAGTGACACCCCCAATCACCTTACTACCACTCCTCCTATAAACACAATAGTTCACAAACATGGCCAGAACTCCACTAACACCAAGGAGGATATATCGTCTACTTCAACTAATTCATCTTTCTCGCAGTTCAAACATGAATAACCTTCCAAATCTCCTACCCCAAATCCGGTGATTTATGCTCAGCCACCAAGCCCACCCAATCACATCCCACAATCATGGGTGGAACTAGGGCTACAGGGCCATGAAATAACCTTCAACATGGAGATCAATGGCCAGGAATCCATACTCATCATCCAGAACACTCATTTCCTAGCCCAACTGATCTCAAAAGGGATGAGTTTATCCATGAACAATTATGTAAACCAAATATGGATGAACAATATTCTTGAACCACTAGCCCCATCAATGAATCCAAACCTAGTCAACAACATGCAACAAATGTGGAACATTTCACACTACCCAAACCAACAAATACTCCAAAATCCACCACTGAACCTTCCATTTTTTGCTCCGGAGGATCTCATGCTCTTGAACCCAGTGTTCACACAATGGAATGCCGAGGCAATGCCCAACCAACAACACAACCCACAACTAGATCCTATGGACGAGCAAGCACTACCACCAAACATGACAAACCAAGAAGGGATACATGAGCAAGGAGAGGAGCTGGAAAACTTGCCACACTTGGGGGAGCCAGTAGTGGATTTTTCAAGCCTAAGCGAGGTAAAAATACTAATATTTAGGGAGATGCTCAACAGGAAATCTATCTTCGGTTGCCTAGTGACATTGTACTAATGCTCACTGGACATTCGACCCCCACAAGACCCAACTGTGGGGAAGAATGTAGTGATCTTAGTCCCCTCTCTAAGGATGATTCCAAACAACAATCCCTCCAACAACAACCTCATGCATCAACCTAACAATATTATAGTTTGGAACGTTAGAGGTGCTAATAATGCAAACTTCAATAGAAATTTTAGAGAAATAATGGATACCCATAGGCCTTGTTTGGTTGCACTTTTGGAGCAAAAATGGAGAGCCACCTTTCTATCCTTGAGGATTTTAGCTTCACAGAGATGATTGAGGTACTATTAGTAGGGTAGAGTGGAGAATTTGTAACCCTGTGGAACAATGAAGTGGTAACAGTCAACAATTTCACTAGATATGGGCAAGCCATACATGCAATGATTGAGGTAAAACCTAAAAACTTATCCTGGTTATTTACTGCAATTTATGCTAATGATGTTCATTATAAATGCATGTTACGGGATAATTTGCGAAGTATCTATGATCAGTACAAAGGCCCATGGTTAGTGGGAGGGGATTTCAATGAAGTTATTAATACTAATGATAAGTTTGGGGGTAGGAATATAAACCAAAAAAGAGTAAAATCCTTAATAAATTTCCTAAAGGCTTCAAGGGGTGTAAGTATACTTGGTCGAACCATCGTAGGAAAAGAAAAGGTTTGATCATGGAGAGGCTAGATAGGATTTACTCTAATGATGAATGGTTACATGCCTATGTGAATGTAACCATAACTCACCTTCCAAAAACTCATTCTGATCATAACCCTATTCTTATTAACCTTAATAATAGAATTAATTTCAATAAGGATAGACCTTTTCGTATAGAAACTTATTGATGTACTCATCCCGATTTCAGCCGGCTTGTTTCAAATAGTTGGGAAAATAAAGATTTAATGGGGGGACTAAAATTTTCCAAAAAAAATATGTTAGAATGGAAAAATATAACCTTTGGAAATATTTTTGCAAGAAAAATAAAACTCTTAAAAAGAATTGATGGGATTCAAAGTTCTATCAACTACCAAACGAGTATATTCCTTCGAGACCTTGAAACTAGATTAATTGACGAGTACAACACAATCCTCAAATTGGAAGAAGATTACTGGAAAATTAGGCCTAGAGTTAATTGGTTGAACGAAGGGGATGTTAATACTAAGTTTTTTCATATAAAAGCTACTAATAGGAGGAGAAGAAACAATGTTGTGTTCTTCAAAGACGAACTAGGAAATTGGATTGAAGACGAAACCTCCATAATGGATCATGTCACTGAGTACTTCACTCAATTGTTCACAACATCTCACAATAGGACTGACTATAGGTTTATTAAAAATGATGTTGCAAACTTTACCTCATGTGACCTTTCAATCCTAGATAGGCCCTTAACAAATCAAGAAATTAGAAATGTTGTGTTTTCATTCAAGCCAAACAAGGCACCAAGCCCATGGGTCTATATCCGTTATTTTTCCAAAGATTTTGGCACATATTAGGTAGCAAGGTAATTAATTTATGTCACAACATTTTTAACACCTCAAAAATGCCCCAGGAGGTGAACAAAACCGATATATGACTAATTCCAAAAATTAATAATACTAACACACTAAGAAATTTTAGACCAATAAGTCTTTGCAACATGATTTATAAGGTAATTACCAAAGTGATTGCCAATAGGATCAAGCCTTTTCTTAACCAATTGATCAATATAGAACAAGCTAGCTTTATAAGGGGAAGGAGAGCTAGTGACAAAGCAATCATTATTCAAGAAGTTCTAAAGAATGTTAACCTAAACAAAGGAAAGGAAAAATTTGTCCTAAACTTTGATTTAGAAAAAACGTTCGATAAATTGGAATGATCATATATCTATCGAACACTTAGTTTTTTTTCATTTTCCCAGGAAGATTAGAAACCTTATCCTCAGCTGTGTTACCACAAGTACACTTTCAATCCTTGTTAATGGTAACAAAACTAAGGAATTCACTCCAATAAGGTGGATTAGACAAGGAGACCTAATGTCCCCTTACATATTCATACTTTGTATGGATATGCTTTCTAAAAATATTAACCATGAAGTAAATATTAGGAATTGGGTGCCTATTAGAATCAATCCTAGGACACCACCCCTCTCTCATTTATTTTTTGCAGACGATTTATCTCTAATGGGTGAAGCAAAGAAAAAAAATCTTTAAGCCTATTAACAAATGCATGGAGTATTTTAGCTATTTATCCGGTCTAGTCTTCAACAAAGCCAAATCAAAGATGGTCATGTTTAGAAGTTGTAAAAACCACACAAGGGACACGGCTACTCACATGATTGGGATTACTATCAGTAATAGTTTTGGTAATTACCTAGGGTTTTCAATATTAAATAAATTCCCTAGGAACAAGGACTACCAGCCTTTACTTGATAAGATGCAGGCTAGATTAAATAATTAGAATGCTAAGTGGCTTAGTATGGCGGGAAGGTACACTCTAATAACATCTACTTTAAATACTCTGCCGAATCGCCTAATACTAATAAGTTTTATCCCTACAAAAACACTTCAAGAGATAGACAAGATCCAGAGATATTTTCTATGGGGAACTACAAGGGACATGAGGAAACTACACCTAATTGGTTGGAACACAGTCACAAACACTAAGTTTAATGGAGGCTTGGGTATCAAGAAAGCAAAATAAAAAATTTAGCTCTCCTTACTAGATTGTCTTGGAGAATTCTTACTAACACTAACTCTTTATGGGCTAAAATACTCATTAGCATTTACGAAAAAAGAAGAAGAACAATTGTCTCCTCAATTACATGAAAAGGTCTCCTAATGGGTTGGACTCTATGCCATAAGGGCATTAGATGGCCAGTAGATAGACACTCCCATATGAATATATCGGATACAAACAAGATTCCAATTTTCACTAGTCTTCGCAATAGCATTTCAGGGCCATTAAATAAAGATGAGGAGAAGCTAAGAATAAATGACATATGGGATACAAAAGGGTGGAACTCAGGAAAAATTTCCTTCAACCTCAATCACAAACAGTATAAATGCTCTTGATAGAGATCTCCAAATTACAAATCCAAATGACCTCAATTGGAGTCTCAATCCCAGTGGTATATTCACAACATCCTCTTCTTATAATTTAATAGACAACCACACCCCAAAGACACAACCTATTAATTGGATTTGGGAGCTACATTGCCCCAACAAGATTAAGTTTTTTATTTGAAAGCTCTATCATATGAGATTACCAACATGAGGCTATCTTGATAAAATTGGTATTAATATAGATCCAACATGCCCAATATGTAAGGCCAACAATGAATCTATATATCACATTTTCTGGGAATGCCCCATATCTAAGACTTTATGGCAAAATCTAGGGGTGCCCATAAATAATTACGGAACCACCAATGAATGGCTAGAATCTTTACTAAACACATCTCCAAACATTTCAATGGGTTACGTAACTTGGAAAAAGGTTCTACCTTTGGCTCTTTGGGGCATTTGGAACAATAAAAACCATAATAACATCAACAACCAAACCTCTTACATAAATGTAAAAAATATACTTGATCACGCAACTGAATACTCTTTACTAACAACCAAGATGACTTTTCATAACAAGGTCATAAGGTTAAATGTCAAATGGGAGCGACCACTAAAAGGATGGCTCAAGGTCAACATAGATGGAGCATTCAACGGCAACAATCTGGAAGGGGGAATCAGTGGAGTAGTTCATGATTCCAAAGGAAGGTGGAAGACAGGTTTTTTAATGAAAATACAAGCAGCCTCACCGCTACAAACGGAAGTACAAGCTCTTTTGCATGCACTATAATTAATTATCAAGGAAAATATATTCCCAGTAGATGTGGAAACTGGCCACAGAGGTCATTAGCTTTATTACTAAAGATTACCCTACTAACAATGTTTTAATTCACAAATGCAAATTATTGGTGGGGGAGGCATCCAGGAAGGGGACAATATCATTCAGGCATAATTTCCGGGAAGGAAATATGGTGGCTTATGTTTTGACAAAAGCATCATTAATGAAGACTAGTTACAATAATTTATGTACTTTTGTTTCACCACCTGAACTTGTTGTATATGTATATGGCAAGGATCGGGATGGGTATGTTTATGCTAGGAACTGTTCTAGTGAACATGTGAATGTTTGGTTGCTTTAGGAAATGATAGTGCCTTCAAGGTATAATGGTAGGTTATCAAGGAATATGTACTAGTGACATATTAATGGGCTCTAGCCCTCTTTGTTATATATAATATAAGTATGCTTTCCAGTTCAAAAAAAAAATATAAACTCATTTACCTTTCCTAGAGGGGTTATCACTAAAATATATTAGCATATATAATTTATATTTTATATACAAAATAATATATTAAACTCCAATCTTATCTATTTATCTCACTTTTCTTCCTCCACATTCCACCCAATTGAATATAAACAAGGCAAACAGTATATTTTCATCCAAAATTATCCCAAGTAAATTCTCTCTCCACCCAGTCCTTAAAGGTGTAAAAGCCAAGTTAAAAGTGCCATGCAATTGAAAGTGGCAGCTAGCGAATCTTGGCCGCATTTTTTTACACTTATAGGAGGTCTGAATTTTAATAATTCAGATTTCAGTTATTAAGTATATTTATTTTTAAAATTTGAATCTTAATAATTATGTATGTTTGATTTTTTGACTTCACAACCACTTAATGGGTCTGAATAGGTCTGTACGATTAAAATCTATGATAAAAGTTTAATTTCATTAAGATGCTATCATCTATATTTATACTAACTGCCGCCACTGCCTACCACTATTGTAACAAACCGATCAGTCGTTTTGAGTATTTGTACTTCGCTCGATATTTTGATGGTATGAATAGCTCCATATGATACACTATGACTTGTGTGAATCATCATATTTGGTTTTCAAGATATTCAAAATCGATTTGAAAAAATGAATTTCATTATTGAAGCTTTAAGTTAGAAGAGTTGACCAAGTTTGAATTTTTAGTATTTGACCTCAGATTAGAGTTTTGATGCTTCCGTTAGGTCCGAATGGTGATTTTGGACTTGCACGTATGCCCGGATTTGCACTTGGATGTTTCTAGAAGGATTCGGCACAAATTGGCGAAAGTTGGAAATTTAAAGGTTTGGAAAGTTCATAAGTTTTGACTGAGAGTTGACTTTGAGGATATCAGATTTGGATTACGGTTCCTAGAATTGTAATAGCTTCATTATGGCATTTGAGACTTGTGTGCAAAATTGGGCTCATTCCGGGTGGATTTGATATGTTTTGGGCATGATTTTTAAAAGTTGAAAGATTCAAAGTTCATTGCGCTTGATTCGAGGTATGATTCATTATTTCAATGTTATTATGCGTGATTTGAGGCCGCGAGTAAGAACTTGCTTTGATATGGGACTTGTTGGGATGTTCGAATGTGGTCCCGAGTGGCTCCGACGTGTTTTAGATTGAATTCGGATCATTTTCCTTCATTTTGGCATTGCTGGTTTTGTTGATCATCTAGTTTCTTTGTTCGCTATCATGTAGAGCTAATCACGATCACGTAGAGTTGTTTGATGTCCGGGCATAAGTTTTTCATCGCGTTTGTGAGTCCTTAGACGTGTTCAGGTAGGTTGTTGTAGAGTGAGTATCGCATTCATGCAAGTTTCCACGTGTTTGCATAGTGGTTTGGGCTGAGCTGGGCAGAGGCTTGTTTCTTCTTCACATTAGCACTGATTGTATTACGATCACATAGTTCATTTGAATGTGGTCATCACGTTCACATGGATAGTTACGCGATTGCGTAGGGTAATTATTGGGAGGCAATGATGGTTGTTCTTCGCGTTAGCGAAGTTTCATCCGCGATCGTAGCGGGTAATTATGGATAGTGCATTTTTCTTCTACGTGATCGCGATGGTATTTTCGTGATCACGATTGATTAATTCTTTCAGTGATTATAAAGTACTCTATTTCGGGGATTTCGGCCATTGTTACGTATATGGAGCTATGGAGCTCAAATTGAGACGATTGTTGAAGCGATTATCACCGTATGGATTGGGATAAGTGTTCTCTACTCGGTTTTGAGTTTTATTGCATGAATCTATCTTCGTTTTTGGCATTTGATTGAGCATTTCAAGAGAGAAATTGGGGGTTTTATCTAAAGTTTCATAAAGTGAATTTTTGAGTTTTGAACATCCATTCGGAGTTTTATTTGAATGAAACTAGTATGGTTGGACTCGTAATTGAATGAGTTATCAGATTTTAGTAGTTTTATTAGGTTTCGAGGTGTGGGCCCAGGTTTGACCAATTGATCGATTTTGGGCTTTTGATTAAAGATTTGGCTATTATCATCTGGAATTGTTTCCTTAGGTATTAGTTGATATATTTGAGTTGCTTTTGGCTAGTTTCAAGCTGTTCGGAAGTCGTTACGTGTAGGATGGGATTTTTAGAGTGTCATTTGGCTTGCGCGATATTGGATTTGGCTTGTTCAAGGTAAGTAACACTTCTAAACTTGGTGCTGAGGTTAGGAACCCCTGAATATGAATGATATGTGTTTGGTGATGTTACACCCCATATTTTCGTACGTAAGAGTACGTCGTAAGACAATTGATGTAAGATCATAAATAAAATCATCTTTGAAAATTCTTACAAAGTTAGTTAATTATGTTAACGTGGAGGTTACAAATATTTAAGATCATAAATACCGAGTATCAAGAGGGTTTGGATGCTTAAAAGCTAAACGAATTGAAGAAAATAAGTTTCGTCGAAAGTCGACAAGTTGGAAATGTTATAACATGTACTTTTGGAGTGAGACTGCTTAACATTATAAGGAGATCCTTTTATGAGTTATTTTAGTCGTATGATAGTCATGTGTTATGTTTTGATGTCAAGCGAGTTGTGGAACAAAAGTTGAAAAAGGTCATCACTAGTTGTATTCATAAATGTGTTGAAACTCAGGTCAAATATAGCTGAGATTTTCTCCCAATATACTTTGCATTAGGGGATGATCTACCTACTAAATTGTAGATCTACTAGTCTACTTTCTAACGCATTAAATCATTCACCAATACGATATCAGAGTAGAGACATATTCGCGTTTTTGCGAGACTGCGCAAGCAACTCTCAATATGACCCGCTTAGGCGGTGGATGAGTCTTGAACATTTTAAAGGGCTTGGACGGCTTATTTTTGGTCATTTTCAACCAAGGACAGTTCCCAAACTCTCTCAACACCTCTCTAATAGTTCTAAAGGGTTCCAAGTCGAATCCAATGGTGTTTTACCTAAACTTAACCTCAAAAGTTAGCCTAAATAAAAAAGAGAGTCTCTATGGTGTTGTGATGTGATTAAGGGTACTTATAAGCTAAGGGAAGCTTTGGTTCAAGTTTTTCCAGATTATTTAAGGTATGTATAATATCCTATTTCTTGGTATTAATCTTATCTATGTGTAGGTTAAGTTATTTGGATGGAGAATTATAAGATAGAACTTGAAGTTGTATAAGAAAATGTTGACTCTTATTGGACTATTTTGGAGTTATGTATATGACTTCATATGGCTGGAAATCGTGGGGAATAGCATGAAAATAATGTTCTTATTATTTTTATGCGTGTCCATATGTTGAGTATGTTGATGATGTTGTAAATACAAGAAGAAGCAACCACACAATACCTAGAAGCTATTCATATCATTATTTTATCTTGTAGGGTCGTCTCATATTACTTTTATGATGGATATAAGGTTAAAATATCATGTCAATATATATTTTTCTATGCTGGACCTATTGTTGGTGTTGTAAGTAGAGGGAAGATGGGAAGAGAGTTGGGGTTTGGTTCCAATCTAAGCTTGCTGCTCGTCGTATTAAATAACTATTTTGTGTGTGACGTTTGTGCACTTGTTGTTTTGTAGATTGATTGGTGTTGTTGGCATGTTGGTATATGGTATTGGAGAATGCACTTGTTATAGGGGAGATGCTGCCCAAATTTATATAAACGAGCTACTAGCTTAAGTTACGGACTTAGCCTTTACTCAACACCGATTTTGAATCTCCTTATGCTATGGTAGACTGAGTTGAGTTGTTTGAAGAGTTGCTTGGAAGCTATTAAGGACTCAACCAGGTTAAGGCATGTTAAGGATACACCTTTCCTTCATTTTGGCATGATCTCATACCTACATGAGTTTTGATAACGAGACATTAAGAGATGTTTGTATTCCTGGATTTACTCATATTATCCTAGACTCATAAGTTACAGTATTCTCCCTTATTGGGACTTTCTATTTAGTTAAGTATTGTCTTCTTTCATCCAAGAGAGCAGAGAGTCTATATATATATATAGCTATAACCGATGGGCAGGACCCCATTCGGTAACCTCTAATCAAATGGTAAGTTATATGCCGAGCCAATTGTGTTCGAGCACCTATGAGTGGGCCCATAATGGTCGAGATGCAGAGCCTAGTATGGCCGAGCTCCTATGAGAGAGCCTACTACGGTAGAGCAGTTATATGTACCGAGCCTTATATGGAAGGACAACTATTTTATTTACTATATTGAGAGAGTTGAGTCAGTATCAACAGGTAAGCATATCTTCAGATCATCTTTGAGTCCTAGTTACTTTGAGTTATTATATTATCAGTTCAATTTTCATTTTTCAGTTATTTTGTTGCCTTACATACTTGGTAAATTATATTTTACTGATGTCCCTTTTACTGTGGATAATGCATTTCATGCCTGCAGGACCTGATAGACAGGTGGATAGACCTTCCCAGCAGACAGAGTCAAACATCAGCTTGGTTGGTAAGCTCCACTCCCTCAGAGTTAACAGGTTAAGACATTGGATTCCATTTTATATATACAAGTTTTATGTCTAGGTAGAGGCCATGTCCCAATCATGGTATAGTTCAGCTATCCTTAGAGGCTTGTAGACGAGTCCTGTATATTTTGTATATCAGTAGATGTTCATGGCAGCCTCATCAGCCTGCATAGTTATATATATATATATATATATATATATATATATATATATATATATATATATATATATATATATATATATATATATATATATATATATATATATATATATATATATATATATATATATATATATATATATATATATATATATATATATATATATATATATATATATATATATATATATATATATATATATATATATATATATATATATATATATATATATATATATATATATATATATATATATATATATATATATATATATATATATATATATATATATATATATATATATATATATATATATATATATATATATATATATATATATATATATATATATATATATGAGCGAGACGCTATTTTCAGGTGATTCAGAATATGGCCTCATTGGCCTAAGTTTAGGATTACCCCTCCAGAGTTTAAAGTTACAAAGTGGTACGCTCGGGCCAAATATGGCACCAGGTGCCGGCCATGCCTCCCCAGGTTTGGGGCATGACAAACTTTATATCAGAGCAGTTCTATCCTAGGGATTCTACAAGTTGTGTCTAGTAGAACCTTATTTATAGACGTGTTGTGCACCATATTATATACACAGAAAGCTACATGGCATTTAGGAGTCTGTTACCCTTCTTTAAAATCCAAATAATGCTATAGATTTGAGTCGTAAGAGTTCGAGCTAAGACTTATGTTTCCTAATGATATAGTGACGCTTTCAATTAGAAAAAATTACAGCTATCCAAGGGGCTAATATAGCAACAAGTAAGGGCACTAATAGAGAGAGAGTTCTTGACGACGTGCCCTTTTTGAGGCACTATTAGATCATGCATACCAGATGTGGAAAATCCAGCTTAAGACCCTAAGATAGGAATATCAAATACACCCGTGAATAGCAGGCCAAGGGAGTATCATAAAGTAAAAGTTTGAGTTTAAACATGTAATTGAAGCAAGGTGAAGGAGGGTATGGGTACCCTATTAATGAAGATTATCAATATTTACAATTCAGGCCGAGAAATACAATTATTCTAAGTTTACTTTCAACAGTAATAGAGGTATGTACAATTGGCCATACCTATCTCAGTTATGCCCAACCTAACAGATATTATTTAAGAGAATGATGGGATATCAGGATCCAGCTGGGCTTAGAGTAACCCAAAATTGTGGAATGAGCTAGGGGAGCTAAAAGTGAAACAAGGTTTTGTTGAAGTTTTCAGAATAATGTGATAGACAAAAATAATCGAATGAGAATAAGAATAGAGTAAATGAAGCATTACGAGTAAGGTATGATAAATGGGTGATAACGGTAAATCACAATATGACAAGATGGTAAAGTCTGTAGTTAAGTGAAGAAAAAGACAAGAGGCGATAGGCCTTGAGACAATAAGAGAGTATAAGCTGGTGACTCCCACATGATTACAAACAAGCTAAGTTAGACCCCGGTAGTAATAAAAATTAGTATGGGCTAGTAAACAAGATAAAATCGAACATGATTTTGGGGATGAAGGATTTGATAATAGTCATCATCGTGAGAATTTCAGAGATCGCATTTCGGTAATGATTGAATGGAAAATGGAAGAATAACCTTTAAAGGTCATTCAGGAAGACGCTTCCCTAAAGCAAGCACTGTGATCAAGTTAATCTTAAGGACCTAAGTGTGCCAGTTACACTAGGTGTCACCCTCACGTGTAAGAAATTCAGTTATCCCTGGTAGAGAAAGGTTACCATATGGCGAGTAAGAGTTAGTGAAAGAGAAAAGACGCCAAATACGAAGAGGTAAAACATATATAGATAAATATTTATAACATTAAATGCTAGTAATACCCTAAAGAAGGGAAAATGGTGTGATCTGGTATTAAGTCAGAGTTATGTAGTTCAAGTAGCTATGGAATAGTAAAGAAAGAATGCGGTAAAAAGGTAAAAGGAATGAGACTGCATTTGGTCAGATCCTACAGATATTCTATGACTCCAGAACATTATTCAACCACGATGCCGGGCAGATGTAGTAAGGGTTCCCGACCAGGATATTATTGATAAATACATGTGAATGGAAACTTGATACATTAGGAGCCAGTGCGAAAGTCAAGTTAAGACAAAATACATAACCCAAGAGAGGTTATACAGAATATAGATATGAGTGTGGACTAACGAGTAGTTAGTAGTTGATCCAGGAAAAACCTAGTTATGGCTAGACAAGAGGTCTTAGATTAATTAGCAAATCATGCAAGATAAACATAGTGAAACCCAGCATAGGAAATTCATCCTCACAAATATGACATTGTAGTCCTTGAGAAATACATATAGGAGTTGGGGTAGTTAAAGGTAGAGTATAAGTATTACTGAGATAAAAGAGAGTGTCACTGGGGAGATAGTCAAAATTTTAGTTCAGAAGTAACCCTACGAGCACAAGGGCGCAGAGGTAAGTAACTAAGGATATTTGTAACGACCCAGCCGGTCATTTTTGGAATTCACGCCCCGATCCCCCATTAAATGTTTCCCCTAAGTTCATTTCTGCTATTTTGGTTTGCCAGGACATTCGGTGTTAGGATTCGGAGTATTTTGGGACACTTAGTCCCTAAATGAGAGCTTAAGAGTTGAAAAATGGTCCGTATTCAGAGCAGTGTAAAGGCGACCTCGGAATGGAAATCTGACGGTTCTGTTAGCTCCGTTAGGTGATTTCGGGGTTTCGAGCGTGTTTGGAATGTATTTTGGGGGTTCGTAGCTCATTTAGGCTTCAAATGCCGAAGTTTGAATTTTTGAAGTTTCCGGTCAGATAGTGAGTTTTTGATCCGGGGGTCGGATTTGAATTCCAGAAGTTTCTATAGCTCCATCATGTCATTTGGGACGTGCGTGCAAAATTTCAAGTCATTCGGGCGAGGTTCGGTTAGATTTTTGATTGAAAGCGTGTTTTGTTGGAATTTGAAGTTCTTAGGCTTGAATCTTTGATTTAATTGGATTTCCGGTGTTGTTTTAGGTTTTTTAAGGATTGTTACAAGTTTGAATGAGGTATTAGGTGGTATTGGTACTTTTGGTTGAGGTTCCGGGGGCCTCGGGATGATTTCGGGTGGTTAACGAGGGAAAATCTCTAAGTTTGCAGCAACTGGTGTCTTTATTCTTCTGGTATTTTCGCTTCTGCGGTTTGGGGACCGCAGAAGCAGCCCCCTTATCGCAGAAGCGAGATTTGGTCTCCCCGTCAGGAACTGCAGAAGCGGTTTATTGACCGCATAAGCAGTACCGCAGAAGCGATTATTTATCCGCAGAAGCGGAACCTGCCTTTTTATGAGAAGCTGCAGAAGGGGTTGTTTTCCCGCTTAAGCGGGACCGCAGAAGCGGAAATGCCTGGGTAGAAATAGAAAATTTTGAGGGTTTAATTTCATAAGTTAAATCGATTGAGAACTCGGGAGAAGGCGATTTTGAGTGAGTTTTGGAGAGAAAATCATTGGGTAACTTTTCCTTGATCCCTTTTCATTATATTTCATCATTTTATAGCTAAATACATCATTTGAATTCGAATTTAGGATCAAAAACTTGGTAATTTGGGGTAAAAGTTCATAGACCAAACTTTGGGGTTTTGAGGGGGCATTTGACCTCTGATTTGGGAGATTTTTATATGGTTAGACTCGTGAGAGTACGAAGGTTTTGAAAATGTAAAAATTATTCGATTCCGAGACATTGGATGGAGGGGCATTTTGGTCATTTTACTTATTTTCGCACCCTAGCTATGATTTCTATAGTGGAATCGGTTATTTGCAATATTATTTACGATGTGTAATTGAATTGAATAGATTTGAGCCATTTGGAGTCGGATACTCGTGGCAAGAATGTGGTGTTAGATTGATTTTGAGCCGGTTCGAGGTAAGTGGCTTGTCTAACTTTGTGTGGGGGACCTTCCCCTTAGGATTTGTTCTTGATATTTGAGTGCCTTGTACGTGAGGTGACGAGTGCGTACTTGAGCCGATTGATGAAAATCCGATTTTACTTAAGTTGTTAATATTTAACTTTCCTTCTTATTTGCCTTATCTTACTTGAAGCTTATTACTTGTGGAAGACTAGGAAAGCATGTCTACCTGACATAATTGCCTAATTGCTTAAGTTGTTTAATCGTACTACATGAATCATGCTAGGCTAGTTCTATCTGCTACTCCATTTTTCATACTTATCCCTTGGTTTGTTTCTGGCTGTGATTGCGCATTTACATTGGGACTACGGATGTGGGATTCCGGTAGCTCCCCCCCCTTGGTTGTTTACTTTGGGACTACGGGTTCGATTCCCGGGAGATCCCCCTGCACTTTTATTTTTGGACTACGGGACGGTACCCCGGGAGATCCCCCTGCACTTTTATTTTGGGACTACGGGACGGTATCCCGGGAGATTCCCTGAACATAAATGATTGGACTACGGGACGGTATCCCGGGAGATCCTTTGATACTGGTACGAGAGTTGGACTACGGGACGGTATCCCGGGAGATCCATTGGACAGTTGAGGAGAGGGCTACAGGATGGTATCCTGGGAGACCCTCATTGGTGTTTGAGATTGAGTTGTGTTTACCCTGTGTTTCTGCTTTATCCTGGTAGTTATTATTGTTTCGTTGATTTGCCTTATTACACTGCTGGGTTTATTATTTTTGTCAGATTTCCACACTGTTAATTATTGCTACTGTTATATTTTTGCCTCAGTAAGGCCCTGACCTTTCCTTGTCACTACCTAACCGATCGAGGTTAGGCTTGGCACTTATTGAGTACCGTTGTGGTGTACTCGTGCCCTTCCTGTGCAAGTTTTTCATGTGCAGATCATACAAGTACCTCTACTCAGGCGCACTATCCTTGAGGCGAGGAGACATACAAAGACTTCGAGGTATATCTGCAGCGTCCGTAGACCGAAGAGTCTTCTTACTTATTCTAGTTGTAGAGTTGTTATCCTATCATACTTTTGATGTAGTTATTCTGGAGATTAGAGTACTTATTAGAATTCTATTAGCATGTGTTTCCCGTGAGTTTCCGAGTTTTGGGATTTGGTTGTAGACTTCCACATATTTTTTTTAGTTGTACAGGACAGACGACCTTATACTCAGTTGTTATTTTTCATATGTTCAGTTTTAATTGGTTTTTTCCGCAAATATTACATCTTTTCTGCAATACTTGGCTTACCTGGTCGTAGGGACTAGGTGCCATCACGACATGCTCACGATCGGTGAACTAAGGTTGTGACAAGTTGGTATCAGAGCACTAGGTTCATAGGAGTCACGGAACACAGGCTGGTTTATTAGAGTCTCACTGATCGGTACGGAGACGTCCGTATTTATCTACAAGAGGCTATGTAACTGTTTAGAAAAAATCTTCATTTCTTTTGAATTCCTTGTCGTGCGATAATTTGACATCAATTCTAAACTTCTACCTTCTATTCTCTCACAGATGGTGAGGACACGTGTTACACGAGAGGACCAGGCACCCGCCCCCTACTGGCACCGTCAGAGGCAGGGGCCGGGGTAGAGATCGAGGACGCGCACGAGGTGCAGCCACAACACCCGTGCGAGCTGCCGCTGAGGTACCACCAGCAGATCCAGTTGGAGCCCAGGCACCTGGTACACCTACCACAACTACTACTACTCCAGCGCTCCAGGAGGCTCTGGCTCAGTTCATGAGCATGTACACTACCTTGGCTCAGGCAGGGTTGCTTCCCCTCGCTGCAGCCACATCCCAGGCCAGGGGAGGGTCCCAGACTCCCGCAGCCCGCACTCCTGAGCAGAGAGTGCTGATGGAGCAGGTCCCAGAGGTTATTCCTGTACCGCCTGCAGCACCAGCACAGCCCGGGGATGGGTCGGCTGTCTCCGAGGACGAGCAGCGTAGGCTAGAGAGGTTCAAGAAATATGATCCCCCAGTGTTCAGTGGCCTAGCATCAGATGAAGCCTTGGGATTCTTGGAGGAGTGTCATCGCATTCTTCGCACTATGGGCATAGTGGAGTCTAGCGGGGTTTCTTTCACCGCCTTTCAGCTTCGGGGAGCCGCCTATAATTGCTGGCGTACTAATGAGTTGGACAGTCCAGTCGAGTCTGCCTCACTAACTTGGACCCAGTTCTTGTTGATACCTAATTTTTTCCTATATATTTTTATACTCAAATACTTTCAAAATAGCATGTGTATACATATATAAGCATGCCCAAAAGTTTTGGTATTTTCCCTCAATTTTTAAGATTTTTTTTAGAATCAATTCATTGACTATTTTTATAGTACAAAATCCAAAATTATTCCCAAAATTATTATTTTTTGGTGAATAGTGTATTTCATTCTCATATTTACAACAAAATATAATTAATATGATTTTTTCGTCTTTTTACAAATTTATTTGGAATTTCTAAAGCTAAACTGCAAGAAATTGCAATTATAGCCTATTTTACAATTAACCGCATTTTATAATTATAAAATCATTTCTGGTATTTTTAGATTAATATTTATATATTATTAATTAGTTTTGTGTGTTCAATTTATTTTTCAAATCATTTTAACTATTTTTATAAAATAAAATGGGGAAAAAGTGGCTATTTAAATGCTAACCAAAATTTATTGCAAACATAGCCCAATTGAACCCCAATTTTAACCCCATTTCAGAC
>MU761255.1:18079-39838 GCA_026770625.1 Nicotiana glauca | reverse complement strand
AGAATACAAAAAAAAATTCTTACTCTTTCCAAGCAATCTATAATTGAGTAGAAATGGTTATCAAAGCAAGGGATGGAAAATTATGAAAAAAAAAAGATGAAAAAACTGGGCATGCTGAAAAATTGTGCTTCATGTATATATAAATGTCCCATACAAAAAAAATGTATATAGTCTTGCGAAATAAATTCGTGGTTGACAAAATAATTAACTCTTATGATAAAGGTGGAAAGATCAAGTCACTATAAATATATCCTTTATCCTTACCAGCATTAAGCCAAATATTACAAAACCAAAAATGTCCTAAGAAGATTTTAGAAATCAATGTTGACCGTATATTAGTGGAGACTGACATGAAGGGCAAGCTTATGGGAAAATTTGAGAAACTCAAGAGCTGTGATCATAAAGTGATCAATCTCAAAAGGTTCATCTTGAATACGAGATACAAAATTTCTTTTGCTAAATAAAAGCAGAAGCAGAAACAAGGTAAAGATTTGGTGAACTTGAAAAAGTTATTGGTATTGAACTTTATGTGAATTTTTATTTTTTTAATTTTCTACGGTACAAGAAACAATAATTATTAATAAAGTTATTCTCCTCGAGGACGAGCAATGGTTCAAGTATGGGGGAATTTGATGAATATAAAATATTTACCTATTATATATTATTAATATTCTATTTTAAATAATGTACTTAAATTATATTTCGTATTTTGCCTCTTTCTAACTATTTTTGCAGGAAAAAAAAAGAAAAAGAAAAAAAGATTATAAATAACAAAAGAAATCGACAAAATGGTCGATGAAAGTCTGCTACGACAAACACAAATGGGAAATGGAAGCCTATAATTGAAGCTCGGACACGTCCAAGATCACAAGTCCAAACTCATATCCTCAGACGCGTCCAAGATCACAAATCCAAGCTCATATCCTCTGACGCGTCCAACATCACAAGTCCAAACTCATATCCTCAAACACGTCCAAGATCATGTCTTCAGACGCGTCCAAACTCATTCCTTGGACATGTCTAAATCATTTAATGCTTGCAAGATTTGTTATAAATAGAAGGCAATTTTGCATCGGAAAGGGGGGAGGGGGAAGGGGAAGAACTACTTTTATCTAAACTTTGAGTTTTAACTTCTTTCTTTAACTATTTTATTTTCTTTCAGTAAGTATTTGGATTTTCTAAGAGTATTAAAAATATTCTAGAATTTTATTTTATTGTGAGATTTAATTACTCCATAATGGAGTAATCTCTTTTGTTCGGATAGTTGATGAAGCTTGATATATATTTTTATACTATTATTTCAGTTTAATACATTCTTGACTTGAAATTTTTATTGTATAATTTATACTATACTGAAATAATGGTTTCTAACTAATCATTATTATCACTTCTATATATTTTATTTAAGTTATTCTTATATTAATTTTATAATTCTCACGGAGCAAAATTAATATATAATAATCAATGAATAAAGTAGTAGAGTGAGAATAATTATTTGTAAAACTCTTATTTCAAATCTGTAATCTTGTTTGTCTCAGTTTTAATTCTCACGGAGGAATTATTGTAGGCAAGATTATTGATTTTTAGTAAAAATATTCTCACAAAGTTTTTACTACCTTTTAGACAATTCAAGCAAGAAAATATTTTGGTTTGATCATCACTAGTTTTAACTCAATTAATTGCATAACCTCACGGAGTGCTATTAATTGACTTTTTCTTAGTGAGCAAATATAATTGTATTAGCAATAAGCAATTATTCTTTAGAGAAATAGATGTAGAAAATGAGATTTTATTGTAATAATATTATCAAGTGAATTCAACGATTCCCAACTCTTTTTAAATTATAAATCTTTCGGAAATTGTTTGTTTTGCTTTAATTAATTAACAAGTTTTAAAACTCACCTTTCATCAATTTGGTTCTCTCAAATAGTAGTAAAAATATTAAAAGTTTGTAGCCTAGATTAACCAATCTCTGTGGGACGATATCATAAACTATACTAGAATTTGACTGAGTACGAGCAGAAAAACCCTATGCACATTGGTCTCGTCAATATTCCTGCTACCGAGTCATCAAAAATAACATTCAAATGTGGTCATTGTAGAAGAATTGGTCATAATAGAACATCTTGTATATATTCTCCGGCTCTCCATCCATTTTCAAGAAAGCATAGAGAAGAGTAGATATATCCACTTATGTTTATCGACTCTTTTAAGTTTTTGCTATAAATTGGATTCATTTAGATTATTCTTATTTGAGCAGATGTCTGAATTTTCAAAATTTCTTTCTTCTTACCTTCTTTTTTTTGTTTCTTTTGAGTTCAAAGATTAAAAGTTAACGATAGAAGTCCGTAAGTTCGACTTGCAATTTCAAAACTTAAGGACAGTTTGTCCTTAACTTTGAGTTTCAACTTTAAAAGTTAAGGACATGAGGTCCTTAACTTATAGTTCCAAGTTCAAAACTTAAGGACTGTTTATCCTTAACTTTGAGTTTTAAGTTCAAAAGTTAAGGACAACAGTCTTTAAGTTTGACTTGCTGGTTAAAAAGTTATGGACATGAAGTCCTTAACATATAAATCAAAGTTGAAAACTTAAGGACTCATGTCCTTAACTTTGTTTTCAAAGATTAAAAGTTAAGGACATAAAGTCCTTAACTTATAGTTTCAAGTTTAAAACTTAAGGAGTGTTTGTCCTTAACTTTGAGTTTTAAGTTCAAAAGTTAAGGACAACTGTCCTTAAGTTTGACTTGCTGGTTAAAAAGTTATGGACATGAAGTCCTTAACTTATAGCTCAAAGTTGAAAACTTAAGGACTCTTGTCCTTAACTTTGATTTCAAAGATTAAAAGTTAGGGACAGGAAGTCCTTAACTTATAGTTTTAAGTTTAAAATTTAAGGATTGTCTGTCCTTAACTTTGGCTTGCTGGTTAAAAAGTTATGGACAGGCAGTCCTTAAGTTTAAATTATACGTTCAAAAGTTAAGGACATACAGTCCTTAACTTTGAGTTCAAAGTTCAAAGGTTAAGGACAGGAGTCCTTAAGTTTGAAATATAGGTTCAAAAGTTAAGGACATCCAGTCCTTAAGTTTGAATTACACGTTCAAAAGTTCAGGACAGGAAGTCCTCAAATTTGTGTTTCAAGTTCAAAAGTTAAGGACATTTGATCCTTAACTTTGAATTTGAAGTTCACTTACACTTAGTCATGAACTAATACTAACAAAATCAATGGACAAATCAACACTTGAGAGAAACAAAGAAATTAATAACATGATGCCTTGATATAACTTTTGAAATTGTAATTTTGCATAGCTATGACAAAAAATTACGCTATGCCAACAAAATATAAGTGCCTTTTTAGGAATTTACAGAATATTTCATAAGTTTTCTAAACTTGCAGAATTCATATGTATCATTTACAGCAATTTTATACAAAAGATCATCCACAACTAACTTTCTTAAAACTAAACTACAACTCCTTTTGACAACAAGTTTTATTTTCACTCTCATAATCGTCGCCAACATTTTCTGGTGGAGTATCATAACTAGAATTTCTTTTCCATTCACCATGTGCCTAAAGATTTGCAGCAAGTTCTTTTCTAAAGTCTTTTATGTCTTCGGGTTTGAATTTCTCCACATCCTTTCCAATCATCAGCAACTCAACATATTTGATCAGGAATGCACCACAATCAGTCCTAAGCGAAATGTAAGATATGCAGTGAATTAAACAATAAATCTAAAGTACATATAATAATATAACAAATAACAACACGTACGATCCAATTTGGTGTGGTGATCTTTGCCATTGAATATCAAATTTGTTGAAGACATTTCCAAAAGACTTGTGATGTTTGTTAAACTGTGAGAACTTTAGCAAGTGGGGGATCATGCGTGCATACATGTGATTCATTCCTGCCTTATATGGCTCACTGTATATGGAATCGTATACATCAATCTTTTTCTGATTCAAGTCCAATACCCCCAAAAGAAAGTGTGTCATAGAATTATCATCTTCTAAAGAAAGCCGACATGGAAAAAAGATTTTGTCAACTTCTGTCCAAGCAATTCCACATCTACGGCTGTCCCCACATACATATGGTGTCAGAAACAACTGATTATCACCAGCACACTAAAATTCATCAGTAGCATCTTCACTGAAATCTTTATACACAAGCACCACATAGTTATCAAAAAGAATATCAGTAGTTGTGCAACAAAAAAGGATGATCGCGAGGGTGACAGCATTCCTTCTTTCTCAGATAATATAGGGCAATGTTAATATGCTTCATAAAAAGGCAAAAAATAAAACAAATCCATCGGTCATAAAATAATTAAAAAATGATAAATTAAGAATAAAAATATAAATGCCTTGTGAATTATCTACCCTTATCATCAAGTACAAAACTGCTATCTGAAAACTCAAGGAAGAACATTTTGCTACTGATTTTTTTATGATACAATTTGTAGGGATTTTTTCTCACACCATTATCATCAGCATATATACCATTTTGTCCCTTGAAAATTTTAAAAATATCAAAGTTAGAATTTAGTACTGAACTTAGCCTTTCACGTTAAAAAATTAAGGACATGCAGTCCTTAAATTTGAATTAGAAGTTCAAAAGCTAAGGGCACTTGGTCCTAAAGTTTGAGTTTCAAGTTCAAAACTTATGGACTGTATGTCCTTAAATTTGAGTATCAAGTTCAAAAGTTAAGGACATGAGGTCCTTAACTTATAGTTTCAAGTTCGAAACTTAAGGACTGTCTGTCCTTAACTTTGAATTTCAAGTTCAAAAGTTAAAGACAGGCAGTCCGTAAGTTTGAATTAGAAGTTCAAAAGCTAAGGACACTTGGTCCTAAAATTTGAGTTTCAAGTTCAAAACTTAAGGACTGTCTATCCTTAACTTTGGGTATCAAGTTCAAAAGTTAAGGACATGAGGTCCTTAACTTATAGTTTCAAGTTCAAAACTTAAGGACTATCTGTCCTTAATTTTGAATTCCAAGTTCAAAACATAAGGACAGGCAGTCCTTAAGTTTGACTTGAATGTTCAAAAGTTAAGGACAGGAAGTCCTTATCTTTGAATTACAAGTTCGAATATTAAGGACACATGGTCCTGAACTTTGACTTAAAACTTCAAAAGTTCAGGACACTTAGTCCTAAAATTCGTCTTACAATCACAGAAGTTAAGGACGTAGTGAAATACATTAAGGGACTTACTTTTTTTTGCGACCTCTCCTTTTCTCCTTGCGCAACTACGCAATAAATTTTTTCATTAATTTTTCATCTTCTGTGGCATAATGAAAAATACATCTACGAGTATATGTTGATTTTATCCAGCCTGAACTCTTCGGAGTATTTTGATTGTCTACCATCGAAGTTCCTGCTTTTCTTTCCTGATCAAAAGAAGATTTCAACTGCCAACTTAGCTTCTTGTTCCTTTTATCTCGACCAAGCTCTTCTTCAACATTTCCTTCAACCTCCACAGCCAAAGCTCCATCAATGCTCATTTGTGTACTTGGAGGAGTAGGAGTAAGAATAGAAAATGACGGACCATCATAACCAATACTGTCTCTCTTTCTTTTCCTCGTATATTGGTTAAGAGCTTCATCATTGTTGTTCTCTTCCAGAAACACTATATATATATATATATATATATATATATATATATATATATATATATATATATATATATATATATATTAGTTTGCTGCAACTCGTCAAATGAAGAGACAAAATTTCAATTATGAA
This sequence comes from Nicotiana glauca, assembly GCA_026770625.1. Classification (NCBI taxonomy): domain Eukaryota; kingdom Viridiplantae; phylum Streptophyta; class Magnoliopsida; order Solanales; family Solanaceae; genus Nicotiana; species Nicotiana glauca. The sequence continues at coordinate 34,102 of MU761255.1, read as the reverse complement.
TATAATATTTAGGACACAATCAGTACCTGTCTTCTGCACACTACCTTCTTGTGCTTTTTCAACAGACAATTCAGCTAAGATATTACTTGCATCATTTGCTTTTTCTTCCATTGCACATTTTCTTTATCTTGCAATTGTTCACCATGTGCTTTAGTTGCTTGTTCACAAGATTCTACAAAAACATTTACAAGGGCTAACACAATTAGTACTTGTTAATAATCTTTGATTAAAACAAACATATAAAAAATAAAAATAAAATACCGTCTAACCATTTGCAATAGTCAAGATCATCCCAATTATATCATTATCTTCACTAGCATTTTCTTAGGTTCTAATATTATCGTTAAGAGAGGGAGGTCTAGAGAGATCACATGTTGCATCTATGTATTTGGAACCAATCTCACTTCTGCTTGTTCCTTCAGTATTTTCTACGTCTTGAGATTGTACTCCACTTTTCTCTTGATACTCTACTCCAGCTTCTTCTCTTGCAGCTTCAAAAGATTCTGTAACATTTGCAATTAATATCCATTCTAATAATTCACTAAAACTAACATACAATATATAATGAAAATTTTATCTAACCTTGATCGGCACAAGTTTGAACTCCAAATTTTTCTTTGCATGACAGAGGTGTAGGCAGATCATATGTTCCTTCTAAGAATTTGCATACAATCTCGCTAACACTTGTTCTCAATGGACTTGCTAAATCCTCATGAGATTGCAATCCACATTTACAAATTTTTTTGTTTCTCCTTTCTTTTTTGGATTTTCCTGGTCTTGACATTCTCCTACATCTTCAACTTCCACTCCATCAATAGATTCTACAAATATTTGTAATCACAAAAAAGTTTATATGTATTACTCTATTGAATATAAATTTCAACAAAAAAAAAATTCAAAATCTATATCTAACATTTCCCAATATTAGTAACGTTCTCAGTTTCATTATCTAGATGTGCATCTCTAAAATCTCTTTCATATTGAACTTCTGCATGCACATCCATATCATCACGTTCATCACTGCCTGTATCTTTGTTGATTGTAACAGTAGGCTCTGTATCTTCTTCAACTCCATCTTTTCTAATTGGAACACTTGATTCTCTCTCTATGTTCCTTTCATCAGCTTTCCCATAAATCTTCAACAAAGTATCAAGCTTTGATTCTAAAGTTTTTTTTAAATCCTGAGAAAGAAACTAAGTTAGAAAGTTAAGGACAGGCAATCTTTAAGTTTGAATTACAGGTTCAAAAGTTAAGGACATGAGTCCTTAAGTTTGACTTGAAGGTTCAAAAGTTAAGGACATGCATTCCTTAAGTTTGAATTCCAAGTTCAAAAGTTAAGGACAGGCAGTCCTTAAGTTACAATTACAGGTTTAAAAGTTAAGGATAGACAGTCCTTAACTTTGAATTCCAAGTTCAAAAGTTAAGGACAGGAAGTCCTTAACTTATAGTTTTAAGTTCAATAATTAAGGACATAAAGTCCTTAAGTTTGAATTACAGGTTGTAAAGTTAAGGGCATGAGTCCTTAAGTTTGACTTGAAGGTTCAAAAGTTAAGGACAGGCAGTCCTTAAGTTTGAATTCCAAGTTCAAAAGTTAAGGACAGGCAGTCCTTAAGTTTGAATTCCAAGTTCAAAAGTTAAGGACATGCAGTCCTTAAGTTTCAATTATAGGTTCAAAAGTTAAGGACAGACAGTCCTTAACTTTGAATTCCAAGTTCAAAAGTTAAGGATAGGAAGTCCTTAACTTATAGTTTTAAGTTTAAAAGTTAAGGACACAAAGTCCTGAACTTGGACTAATTGAAATCAATCATATTACCATGATTTTATTCTCAATCTTTTTTTCTGCTACATCTATTTTCTGATTTATTCTGGTAACTTTAGCTTGCAAATCCTTCTTAAAACTCTCTAATAACTTCTGAATCAAAAAACATTAAAAAAATTATCGTAAGCAAAAAATAATCAAATAAAAAACTAATGATATTCAACGGCAGAAACACATACTCTAACAAATTCCTTAAGTATGACTTCATCAAATTGTGTGGAAGAAAGCCTTGAGCTTTGATCTTGTGAAATTGGCTCCTCCACCCTAAGAGGCTCTGTATCTTCTTCTTCAACAGGAATAAATGGTGACACCTCGATCAACTTATACAACTATTATATGACAAAAAGTAAACATAAGTTTCAGAACTAAAACAAATAAACAAAAAAATAGCTAGTAATTACATTAACTTACATTTTCATTATGAAACTATTTTTTACAAAGAGAATCAAACCGTGGAGATTTCATTTCTGAATAACATAACATCCGAGGATAACCAGATTCTTGGAAGTTCACAAATTATTTTTCCTGGAAAATAGGAATTACTTCCATAATCCAAACACAAGAGGTAAAAGGAAAGCCAAGTATAGTGTAGCTATCCTTGTCTTTATCTTTGTCTTTCTCTTTCTCAATCTCATTCTCATTCGGCTTCAAACAACTCTTCAATAATTTTAATAGCGTGTCATAAGAAAGAGAGCCCCAGTTGAAAGAAGAGCAGAGTGCATCATCGTTGACAATTTTCATTATATGCTTGGACACATTCCTATTCTTCCGCTTGCCCATCAAAACAGATTCAACAAAATAAATTATTGCCAAATTCATAGCATCATCATTGCTGCCTACAAATGACGATGTTGTACCATGTGGGTGACTAGAAATAAAATTAAATAGATTACCCAACTCAATTCTATCCTTTCCGGGGAAATAGACTTTCAAAACCCTATTCTCTTTCTCATGTAAACCTTTGATATCCAGCGAGGAATAACACTTCAAACCAGTAATTAGATGAAATGCGTCCCGTGTAAACTTAATTTCACGATCAAATACCTTGAATGTCATCGAATCAGGGTCATTATTCACAATTTCTAAAAGCAATATACAGTGAATAAGTTTACCACAAAACTTCACACTTTGTAATCGGAAGAAGTTGCCAAAAATACCATCCCTCAACTTCTTCCACTGCCTGTTTGACAAAAAAATTTTAATTGTTTCCTTATACTGTAAATCTCTTTTCCAATACATCATAACATTACGCCAATCATCAAACTTAAACACACGATCTCCTTCCATTATCACACTACAAAGAAGGGAAAAAAAAAAGATTAGGACTTATAGTTAGTTGGAGGGACTTGGTCCTTAACTTCAAGTTTCACGTAAAAAAAAATTAAGGACAAGCAGTCCTTAGCTTAAAGTTTAAAGTTAAAATGTTAAGGACAATAGGTCATGAACTTCAAATTTGTAGTTCAAAAGTTAAGGACACTTGCTCCTTAACTTCAAGTTTCAAGTTTAAAAGTTAAGGACATGCAGTCCTTAACTTTGAATTTCAAGTTCAAAAGTAAAGGACACTTAGTCCTTAACTTAGAGTTACAAGTTAAAGAGGTAAGAATAGGCAGGCCTTAACTTATAGTTTCAAGTTACACTAGGTCCTTAACTTCAAGTTTCAAGTTAAAAAGTTAAGGACAAGCAGTCCTTAACTTATAGTTTCAAGTTGAAAAGCTAAGGACACTTGGTCCTGAACTTCAACTTTCAAGTTCCAAAGTTAAGGACACTTGGTCCTTAACTTCAAGTTTCAAGTTCAAAAGTTATGGACACCCAGTCCTTAACTTTGAGTTCCAACTTCAAAAGTTAATGTCGTTTGATCCTTATCTTTCATGAACACAGTTAACTAAAAATTCATAAACAGAGTAAGCTTATGAATTTCTACGACTATTTTTATGAAATGTCCTTACATAATCAAATATATTGAATCAACCACAAACACATTACACATTTCAACACCAAAATTTTCTGAATAACAACATCACAAAAAATACGCTACTTCTCCGACACTGAATCAACTTATAATGATCATTTTTGAAATTTCACACATACTTGACACGACATTGAATGCAATTACACATATAGAAAAACAAAAATGCATAAAACAAAAAATATTACCAGCTAGATCGTTTGATTCAGAGAAGATGAAGAAGGAGAAAGATTACCTGAAGCTCGTTTGCATGCAAGGATTATACAGTAGCAGAGAACACGCGAAACTTGCCCCTCTCTCAAATTTCCCTCTTTTGAATGAAAAAAAATAAGGGTTTTGGGCCTTTTGGCATATAAACATTGAAGGAAGGGTAAAACAGTATTTTTTCTATTAGTAGTGGCTATTTTTGCTGAGCATTATAATTAATGGATAAAAATTAAAGACACCCTTAATTAGTGGCTACTACACGCCATTTTTACATATTTAGTCCTTCAAAATCAATTAAGAGTTTTACCTTATATAAATTTTCTTATATAAACGTTAGAAACTACTACTATTTTAGCTAAGTTATACGAGTCAAAAACCCAATAACTTTAATAACACAAAAGATCCAAAGCTTACATATGATTTGTTTATTGAAATAGATTTCTTATTGCATAAAGTTATAATTACTGTTGAATATTCTTAAGGAGTTGAATTAACAAAAAGACTAAGTTACTTCTTTAATATTGAGAGCAAATTAGCAAAAGAATTCAATTCAATTTTTTTTTCTTCCAATTTTAACATATAAGAAAAATTATTTGTCAAGTTAAAAAACTCTTAAGGTACATTTCATAAGAAGCGCAGCAGCGGTGAAAGAAATAAAAACTAAAGCAGGAACTATTATAGTATAAATTTAAAAGTCAAATTGGTAAAAATATAAATTTAAAGCAATAAGGATAAAATAGTAGAAGACAAAATGTATTATAAGTGAGTTGTCATTTCATTTTTCTTTCTTTCTTGCATTCAGTAAAAAATGATAATGGATACATACTTTTTTATATTAAGTTATTTGCATTTAAATATTAATTCAACATTCGTCATTTGTTAAAACTTTACATTTTCATTTACAACCTTTTCATTCTCAAATTCTTATAAGACTAAAAGATTCATTTTATGTTATTTGACAAATCTATAAGAATTATGATAAAGTATTTTTATGTTTTGTGTTCGGTATTAGGTTAGGTAAATAACAATAATTTTCATAAATATTTGATCATAAATCCTCATAAATCACAATAAGACATTTGTAAATTTTTATGAGATAAGATTCTTCATAAAAAAAAATTTTGTCGATTCTTCATTTTTTGAGATAGCTACGTGGAAATAATTATCATTTCAAGATTTTTTTAAAACTTTTATTTTATACTTTATATAATTTAAACAAATTATAATACTTACGTGATATTTCTAAAATTATGTATTTATGGATATGGATACACCCGCAAAGCGCGTATCCTAAAATTAGTGTAACAATTTGACTCAACACAAATTTTAAGAAATAAAAATGAATTATTAAAATTCGTGGTCTTAAATCTATCATAATATTTGCATGACTACAGACTTTTGAATTTCGGGTCTTAAACATATAATATTTGTGTGATTATAAAAGTTTCTCAATTCTCATTAAGTATAGAAATAGGAATTTAAAGTTAAATTATTTCTGAATATAAAAATATATTATGTAGTCTTTTTTGAACGAATTAATAAAGAAATAATATCACATAAAATAAAAATATATACTCCTATATAATTTGGCCCAAATTTGGGTTTTGTACAAAAAAATGGGTGAAAATAGCACGGGCTATCCAGTTTTCGGATGGGTAATTAAAAAATAACTAGCATTTGCAAAGTCATCGAAATATAGCCATTGTTTTGCTAAAACACAGAAAGTTCCAGCATAGTATGCTAAAAATTATGGAGCTCCTACTTATAAATTTTCAGCATATTATATTGAATTTGTGGCTATTTTTTAATTGCCAGTTGTATATCTGGCTCCAAAAAATTGGAGATTCCCAAAAGCTTAAGCTCTAAATCCCAAACCATAAATAGGACCTAGGGATGTCAAATGGATAAATTGCTGTCTTTGAATTATGGAAAATTGACACTAGGGGTGTGCATTCGATATATCGATTCGATTTTGACCCTTATCGATAATTACTTATCGATTATCGATTTGCACATATGCTTATCGTTATCGTTTCAATAAGTTTTCGATTTATCGATTTTGGGGGCTTATCGATTCGGTTATCGATTACACCAATAAGAAAATTTATGGGATTCCACGGAAAGTATATCGCTATAAACGCGCCTAACTAATATTGACAAAAAGAAGCTAAAATAAGACGAACACCATTTATAACATAAAAATTGTGTCAACAAGCACATGCAACAAAACTAAAGTAAGGGATCAAATGTATGCCACCAACACTCCAACGGTATAAAAAAATAAAACAAAATACATCATCACGGCTAATTCTATTTTTCATTAATTTGAACTTCATTCTCTTGATCTTTAAATATGATCACTTCCTTAAATGTGATAGAGGAAATAACAGGGTAATGGACTTAGGGTAAAGGAAAGGGTATAAATTAGGGAAAATGATATTGTATAGCCGCTTTCAAGATAGTAGCGAATATATATATACATTATGTAGGTTATATTAATCTACACAAATAGGTAATTACTCATTTTACAAGTGTCTACAGTTTAGGGGTGTGCATTCGATTTTATCGATTCGATTTTGACCCTTATCGACAATTACTTATCGATTATCGATTTGTACATATGCTTATCGTTATCGTTTCAATAAGGTTACGATTTTTTCGATTTCGATATCGATAATAAATAATCGATTCGATTTATCGATAAACCTATTAGAATGCACACCCCTAATTGACACATCTGACACTGGACATCTCAGGTGATTTCTATTGCTTGGCTAATCATGCCACAATTAGGTTTTTGCTTGTCAACGGGAAGGGGGTACTGTTGTGTCTGTCGGGTTTGGGATAACCACGAAGCTTAGTTGTGCATCATTATGGATTATGCTACTGTTACACACCTTGATGTTTCGTAGGTGATATAATGGTGTCACATAAGATGATCATAAACTTGTGTTGAGATCTTGAACAAAGCAGAGTCCGCTTATTCTACCCTGTGTCTATTACTCCCACCTCGACCTCTTGCTCGCTAGTAGTCAACAGTATAAAGATAGCAACATTGGATCCTGTACACAAATTCAGGCAGCCTCCCAACGAGTGCAAGCAACAAATCCTAAGAAAACCAAGGTGGAATGGCAGCTGGAAACTGGCAATTATTCAATTCAATAAAATGCTCCACTTAACATGATAACACATTTCAAGAACCAATCAACACACTAAGAATATATGGTTGCAGAAATTATATACAAAAAGCAGTTGATCACTTCAAACTCAACCAAAACTGCTTGTAGCCAATACAACCATCAAAGTATCAGTACAACCAGATATCCTACAACAATGTAGTGGTTAATGTATCTTTTACGAGTCTCATACAGAATCTACTGAAATAAAACTACAGTCAGGCCAACAGAAATTTCCGTCATAGGTGTGTGCAACTAAGACGGCGTCTTCTTCACAAACAGCTTGCTGATGTCTTCTGTAACAACGTTGCTCCTGCACAAGTTAATTAAAAACATCCATTAGTTGTCATAACTAAAACATCAGCTACCAGCACAAAATCTAAAACATGGCTCCCTAGCTGGTTTTAGGAATCTTCTATAAAAGAATGATTAGGTCATATACTTCACAAGTACTTTGTACAGCTGTGGCATCAGAAAGACTAGAGTTTGTATCGGATACGTCAGCTATAAGATAATTTTTGAGCACTTTGCTTTCTTTAAATGGTGGTGCAAATCCAATTTAAGACATGATGCCAAAGGAAAGAGATGATGTCATCTAATTCCAAACATTTTCATTTTTCTCCGCTTCTATTTGTTTATTTCCCTCACTGTTTCGCCCTTGATTTTCATCTTCCTATGCTCTCTAAAACATATGTATGTAAGCAATTTTTTTATTGGTAAAGGGTACCTTTTGTAAGCAATTACCCATCATCACGCCCCTATAACTCACCAATCCCCATGTTTATTCAACCCCGAGTCTATGCTACTTTGATCATGGAAACAACTGTATGACTCATCAATTTTGGGCTTAAGTGACATATTAATGTTGAATCTTAAGAGTTACTCTAATCTATAACCATCCATTAGCAGTCATCTGCCATAATTTCCTCCTTCCCCTTCTGTCTAATCTATAAACGTGCATTAGCAGTAGTTTAATGGGTCCTCCGCCAGTCTCATATTTTTCTTCAGGCTAAAATTATGACCATGCAGAAGCGTAATTTGGTGGGTACTCTTCCTCTTCTATACTCTTTCCCCTTCTGCTTTTCTCTTTTTTTTTTCCTTGTTTGCGTTTCTCTCATTTTCTAACTTTGTCTCCTTCTGTGCTACTTTTTCCTCCATTAAGTCCATTTTTTTTCCACCTATATTTCCCCATGGTTCTGTGCTGCTATTCTGTTCTTTTTCACTACTCTACTCTAGTTATACCAGTGCAATAAATTTCCCCACGACCACCTATTGGCCCTCCCTCCTAACTCCCCCCTGCATTTGTTTGCTATGCTTCCAGTTGTTGCTGGAAAAATCAAAACCACATGCAACATTTGATTAGATTTCTGCTTCAAAAGAAGGTTACCACCTGAAATTGTTTCTGCTGCTAGAATTTCTCACAACTGTAAATGAAATCTACATACTGAGATTTCATTACTTACTTACACAATGCATGTCTATTATCCTGATGGAAAATCGTAATCCTAAAGTACACAACTTATTCGTGTCACGAGGAGTTCCCAATCGTTCTTTAAAATTTGGACAAGGCAACAACAACAACAACAACGGACAAGGCAACAACAACAACAACAACAACCCAGTATAATCCCACAAGTGGGGTTTGGGGAGGATAGTGTACACAGACCTTACCCCTACCCTAGGGGTAGAGAGGCTGTTTCCGAATAGACCCTCAGCACAAGAAGAAAAAGTTGGACAAGGCAATAGCAGAAAATAGACCTCCTATAGTGAGCCTGCATAAGGATTTAGTTGCTATGATGAATTGGTGTTTTCCCTTCTTACCAAATAAAAAGAATTGAGGAGTGCTCTCCTAATTCAAGCCAGATGAAGAGAGTTGTACCATGATACCAAAAACTATTATTCTTGGTGCTAATAAAATGAAGTAATTAGTGATGCCTGCTTTATTATCGGCATAAAACCTGAATGCCTTGACAAGTATTATTATGAAGAAGAATAGCAGAAAAAGTTTCCTTTTTTCATTTATAATTACATAAAAGAAGGAAAAAAGAGAACCTTACTTGACGGGATGTGAAAGACATATCTAAATATCCCAGATTATTATTGTTATTAGTAATATTATGTTTCTTTATGATAATTAACCCAAGCCTTACAAGTTGAATTTCTGCGACTGACATGGTTGAAATGAAATGAATAGAAGTCGGCCCAGTAACATTGTTAAATACAGGAGAAAGAACTTTCTTTCCAGAAAATTGGACTTCAACTTGAGAAGGATTAGGCAAAACACCATATAGGCCCGAACGAAAAAAGAACAGATAGTGATACATGATACAACTTCCATACATAGACGAACTTAATACAGAGCATGCAACGAGACTAAAAATTTCAGTAACGAACTGACCTTCCAGCAAGTTGAGGTGGGACCAGAAGACCACTTCCTGTTTCAGGAACATTCTTCATGTGAGGCAAAGTTCCTTTTGGAATCTTACTGCGTGGATAAGTGGATGCAGACACATTGTTATCCCGCTTCCGTGATGCATTTTCAGCCATGGCTGCTGCAACTCGGGAAGAATGGTCTGTCATGTATCCAATTGGCATTGAGGGTGAATTTAAGAGAACTGATGCATCAGGAAGTTTCAGTTCAGAGGACTCCGATGAGCTTGACAAATGTAATGCTTCTTTATTTAATGACGAACTAGTCCTCCTGCATATGCAACGAAATATAATTGAAGCATTGCCATAGGATAAATTTGCAAGTTAAGCATCGCCAAAGTATAAACATGCAATTCATCATTATATGAGTATAAAGCAAAAGTTCCTCCGCTAAATGCATATCATCCATAGTTTTCACTAGACATCAAAGTTGAAGAAATAAGATCATATGCTTCGATTACTCATCAACAGTAGCATACCAAAATGTAGAGTTGAGCTGCATGAGTCAGATTTTCAGAATATCTTCCCCTTTCAAACGAAGCAAATTTACTAATGACTGCATAACGCAACCACATAGAAGACAGAAGCTTTATAGCACACTATTGGACTGACCAGTCCCCATTATCCGCTTTGGATATTCTCAACCAACACCAGTCATTCTTTCTAACACAGTAATCTACACTTAACTATACCTTCGAAGTGCTCTTAGGTGTTCTAAACTTTAAAATCTACTAGTATCATATTAACCAATTCCCATGCTATCAACTTATTAAGAAAAACAACAACAACAACAACAACAACCCAGTATAATCCCACTTAGTGGGATCTGGGGAGGTAGTGTGTACGCAGACTTTACCTCTACCCTGGGGTAGAGAGGCTGTTTCCAAATAGACCCCGGCATTCTTCCCTCCAAGAACTTCCCACCTTGCTCTTGGGGAGACTCGAACTCACAACCTCTTGGTTAGAAGCAACCCCTCTTGTCTTATTAAGAAAAACAATAACAAAAACAATCCCATACTAGCAGCCTTCCTAAGCATATTTGACACATAAATGTGGAAGCAAAAATTCAGAAAATTTGCCGCAGGCTTATTATTTTTTCCCACCTTGTATCATACTCTCCCTCTCTCAAAGAGACAGTGTGGGACAATACTCGGATTAGCTTTGCTCCAGATAATGCAGAAACAGGGCACTGTTCTATTAGCAGGGTGTGAATGCAATAAGTGAAGAGCCAGAACCATTTTCTTTCCCACGTTCTTCATTCTTTTCCTTTTCCATCATCCTTGCTCCTACCCATCCCCTTGGCCTAAAGTAAATAGGCAGCTCTCTCATTAATCATTAAATTAAGAGATGTTCCATTATCTTAATATGTCTTTCCTTTATGGTAGCTCATTAGGATTAAAGAGCACAAGTTCACAAACAAAATTCCTATTAGATTGAGCAAGATTCATTTCTTATTCCATCCAGTGTCAATCCCTGATGCTCCAATTTACTTTACAGTTGTATTCTATGTCATAGCTTATCAGGGATACAAAGTTCAGTTTATAAATAATGGACTCCTCCTTTATTATCAACCCACAGTCCAAGTGAAAAATAAAAAATCATGACCCATTAGGGGAAAATAACTAAAACCCACAAATTATCTCAAAAAGGGATTGCTTTCTTTCGTGCAAAGAAGGCTGAGGAAAACATAAGGAAACAGGAAACTAGCCAAAGAGATACAAAGAACAAAACGCTATAAACAGAAAATTGAACTGAATGCAAGGGATTACTTACTGGTTTTGCGGCTGAGGAAGATGGGGATTCTGGTTTCTGGTTGGCAATGGATCTAAAGGGGCTGAAGAAGGGGTGTGTTCCTCCGCTTTGGGAAGTTGTTTATCTTCTTTAAGCTCTTCTTCTTCTTCCTCGGACGATGCATAGTCCACCAAAGACATTTTTATTTCTTTTCTTTTTTCCTTCTGGAAAATGGAAACTCCACTCTCTATATCTAGACTAGTTTTATTGCGTGCGTTCCCTCTTTTATATTCCTTACATACTAGCGATGGAATTATTAATTATAACAGCTTAAATTTTTGTTTTCAAGAGATATTACATTATTTGGATTAGTTAATAAGGTTCATGCTTAAAACTTCTTTAATTACATTTTCTTATTTGTACTACTTTTAAATAAGCATTTTTTGAAAGAAAATTTCTGAGCACTTTAAAAATAAAGTTCTTGAAACGTTTCTCGATATCCTTAGCTATGTGGTAAAAGTCCGGTGATCCTTTTGGTTGCAAAAATTAGTATGATGCATCAAATATTGGAATTATTAATCTCTTTTGTTCCCTAAAGATTGAATCGGTCATTAATTAGTGGTTAAAACAAGATTCATCTATTTCTCTTTACAATACTATATTCCAGCACTAACTCTTCATATATTTCTTATTAGAAGTACCTGAGTCCCGAAATGTCAGTTGAAGAGTTTTCAAGAAGCAAAAAGGAGACTTTAAAGCAATAATTTTAAGTGAAAGATTGAATAAATAAAAAAACATGATACAACAACAATTAGAATTCTTCAAGATAGCGCTCCTGATAACCAATTGTCCAAGAGCATATTACAATAACACCTAAAGAAGCTACTGCCGAAGAATTTGGATAATCAAATAGTACGTGATGATAGTGTGCAAAGGCCTCTTAATAAAGGCTACTGCCCAAGTAATGAAGGTTTGTAGAAGGCATGGCTTTGTGCTATCTCAATTCGATCACGCGGATCATTCATAGTTTCATCTCTCAAGGCCTGAAGAATTGCCTCTGATGAAACCTCCCTGTAGTTTCAACGCACCAACAGTGGTCAGATTATTTTTTAACTAAAAGAACTGCAAACATAAGAGGGAACGCGGGCGAGCATTTTAAGTACCTCACTATCAGTATTTTGTGCAATGTCTTCAACAAGGGACAAAGTTCAACAGGAGCGACATGTTTCTTTTCATCAGGGTGATAAACATTTAAACTGGACTGACTAAGTAGCTCATAGAAGGCTTTTACTGCTGAAACTCCCTGCACAAATTGACAGAGGTTAGCCTACCTACATGATTTCAATTATCCATAGAACTCTCTTGCAGCTCTAGTTGGGGTACGATATCCTCCATAAATTAAACCAGTAACGTTATGGAAACAGCAATTTCAAATGATGCTAAACATCTTTGTAACTTCTACAACTTCTGTTCGTAGTACAAGCATCAATAGACATTTCTTTTGCGTTTTTTTGTTTTGATAAGTGAAATAGTATCAGTAAACATCTCTTATATTAACTATATAAAATCACGTAGGCTCCAGCAAACTATCATTAGAGATCTATTGTTGGTCACACACTGCTAGTCACTGTATGTCTGTATGTAAAGTATTCTAGAATATACCTGTATCATTCCCTTTCCCTTGATGCTGTCACCCATATCAAGGTTTATTTCTCCCTTGGCCAACTTTTGGCCATACCAAGCATTACGACCTTTCAACAGGGTCACATATGTATCAGCCAGAAGAGGACCTGCAAGCTTCTCGGGTCCTTCCGACAGGAGATGTGTAATGAATATCATCTCAGATGTACAGTGTGCAAAGTATACTGACTTGCTCGTGGCACTTTCATTAGTAAGAGCTGCTACCATACCTGTTGAGTAGAAAACAGTGTAAATATGTGGTTTCAAATGTAACTTAGCAACTAACAGTATCGCGCAATTCTGGGGTTTAAAGAGATCAAACTATGATGTTATACTGCCATAATCAGAGGAACTAGAGATGTTATTATTCATGATTTCAAGAAGGATATTGCAGTATATAGAAGTATCAGACGCAAACTGTGGATGCCCTGACATTCTTGATCTATTTACTGATGAGAATTCCCTGAGAACTATTCTGATCTCAAATGGACAAGAAATTCAGGAATCTTGTGATCAGCTTTCGCGAGAAGCTGCAATTGATCACCACCACAGTGCTGAAAGCTCCCAAACCCCAAGTAAAAAAGAAAGGGAACAAACAGTGATAGCAGAAATTAGGAGATGATATGTTGCACGCCTCAGTCAAGCCCAGACACAACTCGAAAAGCCAATTCTAGACAATATATGCACTGCAAAAAAGTTTACAGATAGCAAGCGACGTAAAACTTTGCACCAGAACAACGAAAGGATTATACCAGCTCCAATGGCGTATACATTCTTTAGACCACCCATGACCTCATGAGTTACCAGGTCACCATTGTCCCACACAATAAAATGTGGGTGCCTCAAAAATTTTGCCAGTGCTTTCCGCCATTTCTCAGCTCCACATATCCGCGCATTAGCGTATTCTCTATTGTAAATCTCAGATGCAATATTAGGTCCACCAAGATACAATATGTTTTCAATTGGAACTCCAGCTGCAAATTAAAGGTGTCACATGAGCAAAAGCTAAGACTAATGAAGAACTTGCCAAACACAAATATACTGAGAAAAACAGAATAAACAGCAATAAGAAAATAAATGGCTAGATTCGTAAATGGTAAACAAAGAGAAATTAACTCATTCTGGACTGGAATATGAACCAGTTGGCAGTTGCCATGTATGATTTTTGAAATTTTATTTCAACCATACATGTCATAGCCTAGCCACTTTAGCTATCAACAGTACAGAAGTATTGAAGAACCAGAGTCACTTGATCAGTTTGCAAATAATAATATTTGCACATCCGTAGACTTCAAAAGTACCATATACAGACACGGAGGGAGTATAGAAAAACTAATATATTTCAACAATTAATCATGTGATCTAAAAAGTGGTTAGAGCAGAATCTAACCTTCAGAACTCCTACATTATGAAACGTGTATATACCCCATAAATTTGACTCAGCAATAAATATATCTAGAAGATGGAAATCCCTCACTTTGTTACCTGTAGGATGAACTAAAGGCATGAACATGCTTATCTGTAATGACACCTCAATCAATCGGCTAAGAAGAGTTAAGTGTAATGAAGCCAATAAAGGTCACGAACTCTCAACAACAAAAGGTCATACTAAGCAGGGAGCAGAGGCTGGAACATCCTGGTAAGGAGGAACCGCCAAGACTAGGAATAGAGCTACTAAACTTACTAAACAAAGTGGATCACATAAGAAAACCCAGAAAGGCAGGATCGGATTAGCTGGAGCAACAATAGCAGAGGTCTATTCTCAATCAAAGATTGTTGTCAAGTCCTAGAGAAGGAACACAATATAATTGAAAATCGGCCATGGAAAATCATTTGGAAAACAAAGGTCCCATTTAAGCAGTTTGTTTCACCTAGTTATTGATGTGCGAGGCTTGTCTTACACATGAAAACCTGATGAGGAGGAGTTTCAAATTATGCAACTAGTGCTATTTGTGTAAATCAGATTGTGAGAGTGCCAAGCATTGGTTTTTACACTGCATACTAGCGATAGATCTACAGAACATGCTCTTGAATCTTTTTGGTACGCAGTGGATTATACACTACAACTTAAGGGAGTATTCACCAGCTTGTTAGGTTTCAAATTTAAATGATGACTAAAAATAAAAGTCAAACACTCTCTACTAATGTATCTGCCACTTGCGCAGGTCAACTATCAAAAGCACAAGAAGGAAAGTCGGCAAGATCAGTGCACCAGAATAGGGAAGAAACCAAAGAGGGTCCAACAGTAACTGTCACATTCGAATCCCTCCATCAAATGCGTGCATCAGGGAAACAAGGAAGGAATGCGTAAATCAGGGAAACAAGGAAGGAAAGGGAATCAATCAACTGTGCAAAATCGACGGAAGACTCAAATTAAGCGATTGGACAGAAGATTACAAGAATTGAAAGCTTTTGAGTCCAAGGCAGATACAGCACATTGATTAAGGTTGAATCTAGCCCTATTTCGTATGCTGGATTCAAGAGGCAACCCTTGGGTCTTACTCTTAGAATACATTGCCTCGAAAGAAAAATCATAATCAACGATTTCCAAAATCTCAGAGAAAGGAACAAACAGCCTCATCAAGTTCTATATAAGAAGAGAAGAAAGGACGTAGAACTTACGCAGCTTTCATACAAGTTTTCAATCTTTCTACTTCTTAGAAAAACACTGTATTCCTAAGCTTACTAGTGTCTCAAAAGATAGAGAGACAAAGAAAGCAATTGAAAGATTGTGTCAAGAATTCATTTGTAACTCGTTTGTGGTAAACGTGAGGAAAACCACACTCTCATTTGTGACTGTTCGATTGGAGAGAGAACCCTTGTGACCCAAGGGAACTGGATGTAGGTGCCACATCAGTACACGAACCAGTATTAAAAAAAAATTCTCTCTCCTGTTTATTTTTATTACTCTCTATTATCTTTATTTGTTGTACTAACTATTGTCTGCAGAACCTCGGTAGTCAACTAAGAACAAAGTTAGTCGACTAAAGAATTTTTACAATTCATCCCCCCCC